>JBBDGP010005330.1:0-72238 GCA_037952835.1 Lithobates septentrionalis
CAATAATATAAAGAGAAATCCGTCATCACTCACCCGATGTCTTGTTTTGTAGATTATCGGGACTGTTATTACTACTACAAATAGGACACTCACAGCAATGATGAATAGTCGAGTTCTTCTATGCGGATTAGATTCTGTAATAGAATAAATGTGATTTAGAAACATTGAGACTAAAGAGGAGGTCCACCGAATTTTTTTTTTTTTTTTTTTAAGCCAGCAGCTACAAATACTGCAGCTGCTGACTTAAAATATGGACACTCACCTGTCCAGGGCACCCGCGATGTCCTCACCCAAAGCCGACCCGTCCCTCAGCTCTCGGGTGGAGGCGCCGCCATCTCCAGTAAGGGAATCAGGAAGAGAAGCCTTGTGACTTCACAGCCTGGTTCCCTACTGCGCAAGTCGTGCTGCGCATCCTCACTGGTCCCTGCTGACTTCCGGGACCTGTGTGTCTCTCAGAAGACAGTGGGGGGACGGAGGAGGGGCCGGACATGGCGTAGACCACTGTGGAGGAGGGTCTGGACATGACGTAGACCACTGCGGAGGAGGGGCCGGACATGACGTAGACCACTGCGGAGGAGGGGCCGGACATGACGTAGATCACGCCCCCTCGAAAGGTGCTAAATGTGACACCGGAGGGAGGGGGGGGAACCTGGACAGCGGAATTTCCTTTTCTGGGTGGAGCTCCGCTTTAAGTGACATTAAACCCATTTGTGCATGCTTTAAGGCTGCGTTCACACCTATGCGAATTGGATGCTGCTTACACTGCATCCAATTCGCAAAACAGTTTAAAATCAATCAGTCTGATTTACATATGTGCGTTGCATTCGCATTCCGCATTGCCCAAAAAAATGAGCATTTTCTAGGCAGTGCGATGCGAATTGAAGGCTTATATTTTTCTATGGGAACGTATCTGATTCGCAGATGTGTTCCGTTGTGAACAGGCATTCTCTCCCCCTCCTCACTACACCTCCCCCTCTCCCTGCTCAGTTGATCCGCAGATACAATGGAGAGGAAGCACTAAACAGATGCTTTTTCTCTTTGCACAGAGAACGGAGCTGGAATTCGCTCGCTCACACACACACACACACACACACACAATATGCAGTACATGGTATCGTCTTACTGCGGCAGAATGGCACGGGCAGGCGAATCATCGTTATGTTAGGTCATTCCTAAGGCAGCCACTAGAGGCACGCACCCAATGCTCACCCCCGGAGCCGATGCGAGTGCAAACACAGAGATCCTGGTTCTCTGAGGGGAGAAATTGCAAATCGTCTGTTCATGCAAAGTATGAACAGACGATCTGTCATCTCCCCTAATCAGTCCCCTCCCCCTTTAGTTAGAACACACACTAGGGAACACAATCAATCCCTTGAGTGCCCCCTAGTGTTAACCCCTTTCCCTGCCAGTGACATTTTTATAGCACTGATCGCTGTATTAATGCCAATGGTCCCAAAAGTGTGTCAAAATTGTCCGATGTGTGCCATGTCGTCGCAGTCACGCCAAAATACATATATACACACATATACATTATAATATATATACACACACATATATACACACACACACACACATATATACATAAAAAAACCAAAAAACACAGATCGCCGCCATTACTAGTAAAAAATAAATAAAATAATAAAAATGCTATAAATCTATCTCCTATTTTTTAGACGCTATAACTTTTGCGCAAAACAATCAATATACGCTTATTGCGATATTTTTGGTTAAAAAAAAAAAAAAGGAAAAAAGGATACATATTGGCCTAAACTGAGAATTTATTTATTTATTTTAAAGCAAGAGGATATTTATTTTAGCAGTAGCAATAGTATAGTATAAGCAAAAAATAAAAACCGCAGAGGTGATCAAATACCACCAAAAGAAAGCTCTATTTGTGGGGGAAAAAGGACGGCAATTTTGTTTGGGTACAACGTCGTACGACCGCGCAATTGTCAGTTAAAGCGACGCAGTGCCGAATCGCAAAAAGTGCTCTGGTCAGGAAGGGGTTTAAATGTTCCTGGGCTGAAGCGGTTAAAGCCACAACACACCCACTGATGAATTACAAGGCTTGTAAAAAACCCTTTTCCTGACACCACCATGGCAGCATACTAGTGATAGGCTCCGCCTTTCTCCCCTCCCTCAGGACCAATGAAATAGCATAACTTAAAGGCCAGTTAGGCCCCACCCCATTCTTCTTTTTGTCCTCATACCTCCACGCACCAGTGAAGAGTAAGCAGTACCATGTTCCCCCCTCTGCCTCCAGGCAGCTGCCGGCTGGGTTAAGCCTCTCCCAGTGCGAAGTCCCAGTATCAGGCTGTATCTGGCTAAAAGCTCCAGAGTAGCTTGGGAGCTCCTTCTGTGGGTCTCGATGGAGCTGAGCAGTTTTTCCTATTTAGGAATGAAATCTGCCTTTAAGGATGGTGTCTGCAATGCTTGTTGGGTTTGGGGAGGCCAGCTTTGCATCCTTCTTACTTTTGCCTTTGTTTGTCTCCTGTCATTTTCTCACTTTCTGCACCTCCTGTTCTTTTCCTCCTGCAGTGGCACTAGTCTGGGTACATTACTCCCCCTAGACAGGTTCCCTGTCCTTTGCTGTCTTAGGCCGGCTGTAGGTATAGCTTATGTTTGTAGGGTGTGTGTGTGTGTGTGTGTGTGTGTGTGTGTGTATGTGTGTATGTATGTATGTATGTGTATATATATATATATTTATTGTGTGTATTGTAGGGGATCAGAGGGGTGGACAGCTGGCTCAGAGACAGCCCATTAAAACAAAAGTGGCTTTATTCAGCAAAATGGCAAATTAAACATAAGATAAGACAGACTTGTCTTGTCACACGGTTGTGCACACAGGTGCAGCACACAGGCTTATAGATAATAGTTCATGGCTCCAATCAGAGCTACAGTCTTTATGTGGTAAGCTCACCCAGCACACCTTCCAGCAATGGACATTTTCACACAGCATGCTCCTGTGTCTCTCTCTCCTACTCAAACAGCTCCTCTGAGACTTTCAGCCCAGCTGACAATTAGCAAGTCTGAAGGGGAAATACCTGCCCTCTTCTATTAACCCCTTCTTATCCCTGCCCCAGGCTTACCCTCTGCAGTATAATGTATAATATATATATATATATGTATGTGTGTGTGTTCTTATGTTGGTTGGTATGTGTGTGGGGGTGTTATATGGAGCGGTATGTGCATGAATTTATATATGCATGCATATTGTTTAAAAAAAAAAAAAGGAGAGAGTGTGTAGATGTATATATTTAGATAAACATTATTAGAGGGAGAAGCGAAGTCGCTGTTGCCTTATCGATTTTTCCTCTTCGCTGTCTTTCTGTGGCTGTCCATCTCTCAGCTGGTCATCCCATTTCTCCACAGTTCGAGTATCAGTCACCACCCATACAAAAGACCCTCAACATTTAGGGTGGGGACCACCGTGTCGGTAAGTTTTCAGGAAAAGAGTGCCCTCTCATGCGGATTGCTTTGGATTTGCTTCAGCTCCGCGTGCCCACGCTCTCAAAGGCCAGAGCCAGAGGCCATAGAAAGGCGGACGTTCTTTAGAGGAGCATAGCTCGGATGCCGCTCCCACTCAGGAGAGAGGTTCCAAGGAAAACGTCTTAGCTCTTCTTTCCCAGACCCAGCACCCCAAGAGTCCTGCAGGACCTGTGGCGCAGTGCCTATGCCCAGGAGGCTGGTGAGTGAAGTCGGCCTGGTTGAAGTTTGCAGCTGACAGGTAATACCGAATGTCCTTATTACTTATAAGGTGGCACAAAACTTCTGTTTTAAACTCACTATAATTACTCTAACTAGTCAGCCCCCTTGTTGCGGGTCTAGCCACTAGCAGAACAACCTGCCTCATGGATCACTCATCTTCTCAGTACTCCTGAGGAGGGGGCGCAGCCTGCAAATGATTTTAGCTCCCTTGCACCAGAGGAAGATCTGGAGCTACTTGGTGTCAGTTTTTCTTTGGAGAACTGTGCATCCAGGCAGTCATGCAGACCATTACATGGGTTAAAAGACAAAGTCCTATTTACCCTTTCAATGAGCAATCACTTTTCCATTAGGAAACTGGTTTAATTCAAAGTGGATATAGCATTGCTGAAATCCATACCTACAGTGGGACCGGCTGTTGTCCAATAGGGTGGCGGCTGGGAAGGGCCTGCCACTCAACAGAGGCCCTTACCTTGGTGACGGGTACTTTGGGTTTCTGCTCCCAGGATATGGTTGGAGAGGAAATCCTTAGGGGTGATATCTTGGGACCCGGCCAAGATGTATCGGCAAATTTCACTGCGGAACAGCAATAGTCTCAACCTGGTGCCTGGCCAAGGCAATGCTATACTCCATTATGGCTAGGGGTACCCATTGGGTTGAGACCCAGGGCTGTGTTTGGCTTCCTAGAAACAAAATTGGAATAGTCACTTTATAGTGCAAGATCTCTGTTTGATATGAAACCAGAGACAGCCATGTCGGAAGTGACAGGAGGAGGGTCTGTTCTTCTCCCATAGACAGAAAGCAGGAAAGTAAAAAAAATATTTATATACAACTAAAAATAAATAATAAAAAATAAAGGGAGAAATATGTTTCTCCCACTAGGTTCCGCTCCTCTAGGGGCAACCTTTTATAAGGTCCATAAATGAAAATTTTTGGGTGTACCGCAGGTACCCACAAAACCCTTTTACCGGGTGCATGCCCAGACTTTTAAGGTAAGTTCCAGTGGGCATCACTGTTACTGGACAGTGGATTGTGCAGATCCTTGGAGGATAGGCACTCATGGTCACTTCGGTGGATTCCTCACTGTTCCTTTTTCGGACCTCTTTCTCCCCCTCGGAGCTGCCAGATCCACCGCAACCACAGCGGTTACAATACTTAGACACTTCAGACTCAGAGGGGAGCTGTCCTGGTCCCATCTCACAGGAGAGATTGCAGGTTTCCTACCCACCCCTGTTTGTAGGTTGCGGGGGTTGGAGAGAAGCATTCGCTTGCAGCAGATGGCTGGAGGCTTTCGCTAGATCGTCAGGATTCTTAGCCTCACAACCCGAAAATGTTTTCTTTTCTTTTTTTATTCCAAAGTAAGTAAATTTGTTGATTGGTTGGCCACATCTCTGCTTTATCAGCCTACCTTTTAGCCTATGAATATCTAAGAATATTCACAGAGGTTTCAGTGCCATGTAAGTTCCTCTTGGAGAACAGGATCTCCAGATTCGCCACTACCTGGGCGTCATTCCTTTCTACATTAAAAAAAAAAGCCAACTTTTGTTTTCCAACAGTTAAAGTGCCTGTGGAGGCTCTACTGGTTCCTCTGTTTTGCTTCCATCAGAAAAGGACAGTGACGGTCATAAAGAGAATTCTGAGATCAGATTCCTCTACTTCCGGGAGGACTTCTAGGTGTCTCAGCCTCCTGGCCGAAATGTTATCATTCATACCGATGATACCTTGGGTACATGGGCACCGTTGCTAGTTTCAACTACAACAGAGGAAAGGGGATCCGGCGCAGCTATGGTCAGTGTCACGCAGTATGTATAGCGGTCCACGGTGATGGAAAGACTTTGAGGATGCCACGAACCATCTGACTGGATCAATGTGATGAATCTTATTGGCAAGACAGCCTGGAAGGTGCACTGCGAGGGTCTGTTGGTCAAGGCAAGCAGAGTTTGCTAGCCAAGGAAGGTAGTCTCGAAAGCGCTGGAAGGTCAGGCAGCCTTTTTTTAACACTTTGACCTTGCTACACAGAATCAAGGGTGACCAGTCATCTTGTGGTTGAGCAACAGGACAGCAATTGCGTATTCTCAGCTCCAGGGAGGATCTCGCGGCAATATGCTATTGAGAGATGTAGAACCCAGAATGTCTGGGTAGGAAGATCACCAGCAAATTCCGGACTCAATTTACTTCCTAGGGGAATGGAATACACAGACATACTGTCCATCATGCAAGCTTGCCAGAGCATGAGGGTGAGGCTTGTCCACAGGTGGCCTACCACAGACAGGCTTCTTTGCTTCTCACAGCAAAGGCCAATTTAAGAAGAGGTCTGACTCGGTTTCTGCTCCCCAAAGCAGAGAATAGAAGCTGAGTTTCTCCATGAAACTGCAATCAAGCCTACTGTATATGTTTCCCCAACTTCTCTCGTAATGAAAATCCTCTGGATGCTGTCAAGAATGAGCATGGTAGTCGAGACCACCCCTCGAGACCACCCCTAGTGCTTCCTGGCTTTCTACTTTAGAATACAGAAGTTGATTCCCCTTCACACATGCACAGACCAGAGATGCAAGCATAATGGCGGGAAGGGGAAGCCGCAGAACCTAGATTGCTCCAGAGTTGCTCCAAGAGTGAGCTCTACTTTGGGGGGTGCAAAAGGCACTCTACTAACAGCCTCTATGACAAGATCTGGAACAAACTTGTGTTTTTTTTTCTATTTTGCATGGCAAGATATTATTCTTACTGCACCTCTGGTGGCAGCTGTTCTGGTCTTCTTGTAGGTCAGATTGGACATGAACCTTACCCTATACTCTTTTGAGGTTGCAGGTGTCAGCAAGAACAAGGTTTAATTTGGCCAAAGGCCCTTTAGTTTGCAAAATTTTGAAGACAGGAGGTTTTGTCAACCGCGAGAGAGAATCTTTCACAATTAAAATCTTTCCATGCTGTTGGGGTTTATTTCAACTGTTTACTCCAACGGGGTAGTGTTCGGTTTAAGACATTGCTTACTAACGAGTATTTAGCGCAAATCGTCAAACAGAAGTCGGTTTGAGTTTCAAGCCCTTAGAGCTTCAGAAAAGGCATATTGCTTTTGTTACAGAAGGAGTAGAGCTGCATCCTGTAGTTCAGCTTATATCAGAGGTAGCGACAGCTCTCCATCTATCAATCATCTGTCCATTGCCTAACTTTCCAGACGTTCAAGCAAGAAAACCACACAAATTGGTAATTCCAGAGCTTTAAAGAAGTTTCTGTCCACAATTGCTCTTTTCAGTTCATATGATAAGTTTTTCACTGTTCCAGATGGAATTCATCAGGCAAGAGCGGTTGCCTCCTGGACTTTAGCAAGATCGGTTGTGCAGATGGGAAATGGGTCGTGAGCCTCCTTCAGTGACAGGATGCATCCTCTTCGAGAGGGGTTGAGGCCTCATAGGCGGCCCAGTGGAAAGTATCTATGGATTCATTCTACAGGAAAGTGGCATGCTTTTCCCAGCATACTTTTCCAACCTTTACAGAATAGATCTGGGTGCCTTGTCATCAGTGGGCTTTGGAGGAATGACTGTTCAGTCTTCTGTCCCATTTGAAAATATATAAAATAATTATTTTGGTTTGTTAAGCAGAACCCACCCTGTCAGCTAGGATATGTATCACTAGTATGCTGCCATAGTGGCATCAGGAAAACGGAAAATTGTATCATACTTACCGTAATTTTCCTTTCCTGACGCCAATCCATGGAAGCATACGGACCCACCCTAGTGCGTTTCAGTATCTAGCTAATTACGAAGAATGGGGTGGGGCCTAACTGGCCTTTAATTTATGCTATTTGATTGGTCCTGAGGGAGGGGAGAAAGTCGGAGCCTATCACTAGTATGCTGCCATGGATTGGCATCAGGAAAGTAAAATTACGGTAAGTATGATAGAATTTTCAGTTTTTTTGGTCAGTCATGTGATTCTTCCCCAGGTCTTCAGTAAGTTGCATTCACACCTGAGCGTAGCGATTTACTGGCGATTTTTATTTGAGCATTTTTAGAAGTGTATTATAAGCGTTATACAGCTTCAGGCATTTTTGGTTTAGCCAATAGAAAGCACTAGAGGAAGGAGAAGGAGAGGAGATTAGGGGTGGAGAGCTGCTATTTCAGCAGAAAACGAGTGACAAAATGCTAAAATTAATCGCTCAAGTCAGGCGTTTCTACTGAAGTCTATGGGGCCAAAAACGCATGCAACCTGCCAAAAAGAAGCGCATGTACTTTGAGTGTGGGGCGTTTTGATTCAGGTGACAGAACGCTCAGATGTGAACAGGGGCCATTGAAGTGAATTGGCATTTGGCTTGTTGAGCATTTTAGAGCTACAAGCAGAAAATCGCTTAGGTGTGAACAGGGCCTAAGTCTATGTGCTACGTGTGGGCAGAGCTCGCTTGGTCACATGATTGATGTAATAAAAAAATAAAAATAAACAAACACACACACACACAGTGTGTGTTTATTTTAATTTTTTTAAACTTAGGTGTGTTTGTTTATTTTTATTTTAAAAATAAACACATGCAAGCAATGCCTGCTTTCATTTATTCATAGACAATAAATATTGTACAAAAAAAAAATTGTATGTTTTCAGCTGTTTCACATGACACTCCTTCACGTCACACGTGGGGCGGTACGGAGATCTTGAGTGACAGCAGCGCTTCACACTGGAATGTGGTGTGGGAAAGGTGTGTTTCCTGTACCGCAGGTGAGACGCGTGCCAGTGCCAAGAATTGTTAAGGACAACCCAAACACAGCACTTTTGCAGCCACCAAAACGCATGGTACCGCCATACCATGCGGTTTTGTGCAGTGCATCCTGAAAAAGTGGCACGAGACAACTGCAGTTGGCAGCTGTCAAAACTTGACCATCTGGGAACACACTGCAGTGTGATCTGGCCCTTTAAAAAATGTAAACATTATGTAAAACAAACCCATGTAAGCAAAGCTTCCTTTCACCGGTTTGTGCTACATAATTGTTATTTACATACAGAATTTTTTTTTTTTTTTTTTTTTTTTTAACAATCACTTAAGCCCCGCCCTCCCATTCACATAGATTGCAATGGACAGCGAAGCAAGGAGGTAATGTTCTGCTGTCACTCATGAACCCTGAACCGTCCCACATGTGACGTGAAGGAGTGTCATGTGACGTGAAGGAGTGTCATGTGACGTGCCGCTCTGTACAAAGAATCCAGGACAATGTGCAGAATGAGTGGCAACACAGAAGCAAGCAGATCACAATGATACTGGTACATGTTTAGATCAAATTTAAGGCTTAGGGTTTAACGTCACTTTCTCACGTAGATGTGATAAATATACAATGTATCAGTTTATATGGTCGGTGTTCATGTGACATCTCACCTGTCCAAACCTCCATCAGGAGAGCAGAGAAGAGACAACATGACCACTGGTGTTTTTTTTTTTTTGGGGGGTGTGGCAAACAATCCACCCGCCGCCAACTCCCCCTGCCCTCTACCCCCCTCCGGTTGGATCGGTGAGTCAGTCGGGGCCCTTGCACTTACCCCCACACTTCTATAATGGCGGGCAGCTACTTCTTTCTGGGCTGCTTGGTTCCCCTGCGTGCCTCTTCTACCTCCCCTTCTCTGCACGTCTCCTTTCGGCCAATCGGGTGACAGGTCTCATGAACCGCTTCCTGATTGGCCAAGAGGAGATTCAGTGTTACAATAGCGAATATTCATTCGCTACTGTAACAACTAGGTGAGCTCAGAGCACAGTGCTCTGTCCTCCGGGACCATCCTATTAGAGCCTCTGGCTCTAATCACATGCTTAAAAAAAAAAACAAAACACACACCCCCCTGCCCCCCGTTGAAATCCATGGTCTGGTGTCCCTGTATGTAGATCAGGGGGCCGGACACATGAATAGGGGGGCAGCGCCCATGGACAGGTCGCCACTGAACACGATACAAGGTCACCATTGTGTGTCACACTCCCACTATGATCCCCCAAAGAAGAGGAGACGGGACCCCAATCTATAACACCCCCATACATGGAATATAACATGACCCCCCCATAGTCACCAATACCTTCTGTTTCCAGCATTCTGTTGAACATCGTATCATTGATCAGCTGGATCTCCTGGATCTCCTCACTGACCGGGTTTGTGATCCTGACCCGGAATCTCCTCTCGGCGTCGTCTCTCTGCACACTGGGGATAATCAGCGTCCTATTGTCATCTATCAGCCGGTATCTTTCAGGGAGAGGCTCCCCGTCCACCTCCCAGGTCACAGCGCTCTCTTCTCCAGAGAACTGGACCCTCACAGCCTTGTCCTCACCCAACTGTCTGAAGTTACTGGAGATGTTGGAGATGAGAACCGGATCTGGAATTGTCAGGACAGTCACCATCAGTCATAGTTCACCAACACAGAGCCCAGATACATGAAATAGAGTGCTAGCTCTTGCACACACAGCCTGTCAGTAATGTAATCTTCAGCCCCCACCCACATACAGTCCCCCAAGTGATTGTAGTGTTTTTTTTGTTCCAGCTAAAGAAATAAACATGTTATACTTCTTTTCTCTGTGCAATGGTATTGCACAGAGCAGCCCCAATCCTCCTCTTCTGGAGTCCCTTGCCGGCACTCAAGGCTTCTCCTCCCAGTGTGCCACTGTAGGAAGTGACCTATAGTGGCACACATGTGGGCTCTCTCCTGAACCAGGCTCTGTGTCCATTGTCACACACGCTTGGCCCTGCCCCCGTACTCCCTCCTCACTGGATTTGACTGACAGCAGCAGGAGCCAATGGCTCCCGCAGATCTAAGCCAGGGCTTGACATTTTTATAGAATCTAGGAGCCAGCTCAAAGTTTGGAGCTAGTTTTTTTTTTTTTTTAACCAACAACAAAGCTTTATTTTCTAACTGACACTGAGCGGGAACTGCCACTGACATCTCAATTGCCACTAATACAGAGATAATATTATACACCATCACTGTACTAATGAAACTATAATGGGTAGGAAGGGGTTAACATCTGGGGCAATCAAAGGGGTTAACTGTGTGCCTAGTAGTGTATAAAGTGTTTACTATGTGTGGTGCTTTTTACTAAGGATTTGATGTCATGAATCATTGTCCGGGGCCCGCTGATTGCCATGTGCTGGAGCTGGAAGCGCCAGATCGCTGCTTGCCTGCAACAGATCTAAATAAAAAAAAAATCTGCTTGGCGCCAGGAACTGCATTTCCTGGGCATTGGGTAATATAATTTGCACATCCCTGCAAAAGGAATTGCAGGCACAGCACTTCTGGCCCCCGGCCACAAATCAAATGCACCGGAAGGTATAGTGAGCACCAGCTGCCATTGCTGAGGCTGCATTCACACTAGCATTTCAAAGTCAGGCGTTTTTACCGCGATTTTGTTCAGGTCACCAATGTAAAAAAGGCAGAAAAATGCTTGTAATCTCCCTTCAAAGAAGCTCATGTTTGTTTGTTTTTGAGCTTAGGGCATTTTTCAGGCATTTTGCATCAGGTGACAAAACGCTCAGATGTGAACAGGTGCCATTGAAATTAATGGGATTTTGCATTTTGGGCGTTTTACGAACTGAAAATGCTCAGGTGTGAATGCAGCCTGAAGATACTGAACAGGTCCTGAAAGCTTGCACCTTTAATAACTAGGGGTATGTAAACACTAACCTCACTTGCAAAAAGGTAATTTGTGGTTGTTTGTGTTTTTTCGTTTGTTGTCTTCTACACACATTTTTCCCTTTATTTTTTTTTTCTTCTCTTTTGGGATTTTATTCACAAAATTATTCCCCCTGATTATATTCAGACTCACATCACATCTACCACTCTTCCCCCTTATTGAATTTTAGACCTCATATCATTCACTTAAGACACATTCGCTATATTAATATCCAAATCAGAATATCATTTTTTGTTTCCTCGTTCACATAAATTAATTTTTTATTCAATTAGAAATTTCACCATATTAATTACTTATTGAATTTTTATTATAAACCTTAATTATACTGTATATATTAGAATTGCAATATTGGTGCTATAAATAGAGGCCATTTAAATAAAGAATTAAACAATAAATAAATTTATTAAATACTTTTAACTGACTTGTTTGGGTATTGACTAGTCTGGTGTTGCTAAACAGTACTGAAAATCCAAAAAGTATTTGCTGTCTACTTATGGAGACCGTTTAAACAATACATCGCAGGTGCTTCACGTTCCTTCACCCTTGAGAGGTCCAAGTGCCATGGCTTCTTATAAGCCCCTCTGGAGCTGGGGCTCACCTGGAGGAGGTGGAGACAACAAATGGAGATCTCAGGATCACTGAAATTAATCTTTTAACCACTTAAGGACCGAGCCTCTTTCTGAGATTTGGTGTTTACAAGTTAAAAAAAAAATTTTTTTGCTAGAGAATTACTTAGGACACCCAAACATTATACATTTTTTTTCTAACACCCTAGAGAATAAAATGGCGGTTGTTGCAATACTTTGTCACACCGCATTTGTGCAGCGGTTTTACAAGCGCACTTTTTTTTGGAAATAAAAAAAAAATACACCTTTTTTTAAAATAAGACAACAGTTAGACAAAAAGTTAGCACGAGTAAATTGATACCCAATATGTCACGCTTCAAAATTGCGCCCGCTCGTGGAATGGCGACAAACCTTTACCCTTAAAAATCTCCATAGGCAATGTTTATAAAATACTACAGGTTGCATGTTTTGAGTTACAGAGGAGGTCTAGGGCTAAAATTATTTCTCTCACTCCAACGATCGCAGCGATACCTCACATGTGTGCTTTGAACACCGTTTTCATATGTGGGCGCTGCTCACATATACATTCGCTTCCGCATGCGATCTCGGCGGAACGGGGCGCGTTTTAATTTTTTTTTTATTATTATACCTTTTAATTTTTACACTTTTTTTTTTTTTTTTTTTTTTTAAAAGGTGTCACTTTTATTCCTATTACAAGGAAAACCTTGTAATAGAAAAAAAAAAAAAAAAAAAAAAGCATGACAGGACCCCTTAAATATGAGATCTGGGGTAAAAAAAACCTCAGATCTCATATTTACACTAAAATGTAATCAAAAAAAAGGAGCCCTTTAAGAGCTTTGGGTGGAAGTGACATTTTGATGTCTCCATACCAAGCCAGGAAGAGGACCGATCGCCTCCGCCGCTACCGGCGGCCCTGGTAAGCGGCGGAGGGCACGGGAGAGCGGTGGGAGGGCCCCTATCCCTATCCGATAAAAGTGATCTCGCTGCGAATCCGCCACAGAGACCACTATTATCGAAAACCGGACCGCTCACTGAAGAAGAGGATACCAGGGTTATGGGAGTTAGCCGCTGCCATAATAAAGATATCCTCCTTCAAAGAGCCGACGTATATCGGCGTGAGCCGGTCCGGAAGTGGTTAAGCAAACTCTGGTTATAGGACATATTTCCTCTTTTCCATCTTCTGAATGGTAAATATACCATATATAATGGAGAGAAGCCTTGTATACCATGAAATGTTTAATGATTTTGAAAGAAATTTTTTCTTTTGATATATCTCCTTAGAATATAAATCCCCCTGAAGACCATGACTGTAGAGGTTGAAACGTGTTGGGGTATTCATGTGGATGACAATGTTGTAATGCAAACAGAACTGTGTGTGTTCTTTTGCCAGGAATAATGGAATATGTTTTTCATATGTCACAAACCAGAGCTCATTTTTTAAACTCGCTGTGAATTGAATTTCACCTTTAGATACAATAAAAGATTTTAAAAATAAAAAACAAATCTTCTATAGGCCTTATTATTTAGCTGCTAAAAAACCCTTTGGGGGAACCTTCCCATTTTGCAAATTTTCAGGTTGTGCAGCTTTGCTAGATCTCACATATGTGTCTTTCTATTCTACATTGACCATCCTATTTGCTCCCCTTTGGTCTGTTACATAAACCATTGAAAGCATTTTGTTACATCTGATTTGTAATTCTGAGCCATCCTGTGTCCTCTGCCTGTGTTATCTCAGAATAGATTCATAGTTTTTATCTTAGAACTACATGTCAATTAGTGCCTATGCTTTGTAAATGAAGACAATGGGGGTGATTAAAGGGGTTTTTTGTGTAGCAAAAAGGAAGCCTGTTCCCTTAAAGCATGTTATACAGCACAGAGCTTGTGCCGTGTCATTTGGCCCCTTCTATCACCTGAAATACCTGGCTGATTCTGCCTGGCTATGCCCTCCCCCCTGTAAACTGACCATGGTTTATCATGGCTGCTGAGCCCTGACAATGGTCAGTTTACGTGCCCCTGTAATCCGCAGCCCTGCTCTGTCCTCCTCGCCCCCCTCCCTGCCTGTCAACCCTATGTTTTGATCATACGTTCCCCCTCGGTTAAATAAGGACCTGTGCCCCACTGCATGCGTTTTATAAAAAAAATGCCGACTTCTACCTCATTTCAGAGCGCCTCCCGGTGTTCACATGACTGCTCGCTGCTTTCTCTCCTCCTCCTGGCTGACGTCAGCGGGAGTTCTTGGCCCCTCCTGCTGTATTTGTCAGCCCAGCAGAGGAGAGCAGTGAGCAGTCATGTGAACACCGGGAGGTGCTCTGAAATAAAGTAGAAGTCAGCATATTTTTTTTATAAAACGCATGCAGTGGGGCACAGGTCCTTATTTAACAGAGTGGATTGTATAATAATATCATAGTGGCTTTACAACCACTTTAAGTAGTAGTAGAGAAACTGGGCAAGGATGACACCAGTGATTAAAAATACCGTTTGTTGTCAACCACAATAGGAAATTAAAGGCAGAGAATTTCAGCCGGTCAATGGGCATTTATCTGTACTTAAGAGTCTAGAAATGAATAAAACAAGAAAATGAACTTGTATTGCAGAGTTGTTGTACTTAATAGTTTTGTTTTTCCCTGACATACTCTAAGATAGCCAGCAAAGGGTATCCATTAATTGCTAAACTGTCTGCACTTCCTCTTCCCCCATAGAGTACAATGCAGTGTAGAGAAGTGTGATGTAGTATATGGACTCTTACCCAGAACACGGATCTCTGTAGAGGATATTCGATGTCCCGGATCACAGTGACACCAGACCTCATACACACAGGAATCATCCTTCCTGGTGGGTGTCAGCTTCCAGCATCCGCTATCTCTGTCCAGCTGGAGTCGGGAGTCATGAGATTTAGTGGCATTGATAAAACAAAGATTTTCCAGCAATGTTCTATCCTCCCCTCTGCATTTTCTGTACAGCTCCAGAGTAACATCATCCTCAGGACATTTCATATTACAGTCAGTGATGTCTGATCCGCTCTGTACATACACCGTTCCTGATGACACCGATATGATCATCATATACAGGAGACCTGGGAGGAGAAGACAGATCATAAATGTTAGCAGGAGTTTGCAAATCCTGATGTTGACCACTTGCAGACCAAGCCCATTGTGACACTTCTCTGCTACATGTAAAAATCATTTTTTTTTGCTAGAAAATTATTTAGAACCCCCAAACTTTTTTTTGTGTTAGCAGAGGCCCTACAGAATAAAAAAAACTTTGGTTATTGCAATTTGTTTATGGTACATGGTATTCGCTTGGTGTTTTTTAAAAAAAAAAGGGAGGAGGGGGGGTAGTTTGTTGCTTGTGGAATGGATACAAACTATCATACTTAAAAATCTCCATAGGCAACACTTTAGAAAATTTTACTTGTTACCAGTTTAGAGTTGCAAGGGAGGTCTAGCACTAGAATTATTTATTATTATTATACAGGATTTATATAGTGCCGACAGTTTACGCAGCGCTTTACAACATGAGGGCAGACAGTACAATTATAATACAATTCAATACAGGGGGAATCAGAGAGCCCTGCTCGTTAGAGCTTACAATCTAGGAGGGAGGGTCAAGTTATACAAAAGGGTAATAGCTGTGGGGGAAGAGCTAATGGAGAAAATAGATGGAGGCAGGATAGGCTTCTCTGAAGAGGAAAGTTTTCAGGGATCACCTAAAAGTGGATACTAGGGATGCACCGAAATTTCGGCCACCGAAACATATCGGCCGATAATGGCCCTTTCGGCAAAAAGCCGAAAGAGAATTCTTGCCAATACTGGCGCCGAAAATGCGCAGTAGAGGCGGCAGAACCAGCAGGTGACGTCACTCATTGTGTGGGCACGTTCCTCGCGATTAAGATGCCACAACGCCGCACTCGTAAGCACGTTCCCTGCTGAGATGCTGGCACCTTCCCCGCGGAAGCTCCTCGTGCTTGTGAGATGCTGCTGGCACCTTCCCCGCGGAAGCTCCTCGTGCTTGTGAGATGCTGCTGGGACCTGAGAGACGGTGCTGGGAGGCCAGAGACGGTGCTGGGAGGCCAGAGACGGTGCTGGGAGGCCAGAGACGGTGCTGGGAGGCCAGAGACGGTGCTGGGAGGCCAGAGACGGTGCTGGGAGGCCAGAGACGGTGCTGGGAGGCCAGAGACGGTACTGGGAGGCCAGAGACGGTACTGGGAGGCCAGAGACGGTACTGGGAGGCCAGAGACGGTACTGGGAGGCCAGAGACGGTACTGGGAGGCCAGAGACGGTACTGGGAGGCCAGAGACGGTACTGGGAGGCCAGAGACGGTACTGGGAGGCCAGAGACGGTACTGGGAGGCGAGAGACGGTACTGGGAGGCGAGAGACGGTACTGGGAAGCGAGAGACGGTACTGGGAGGCGAGAGACGGTACTGGGAAGCGAGAGACGGTACTGGGAGGCGAGAGATGGTACTGGGAGGCGAGAGACGGCTTCATAGAGGACTGCACATAGCATACTCAAGTACAAGAGTGGGCACTGTCACTCCTGGATGGCTACCATTACTATTCGCTGGTGAGCATTGCTGCTTTTGCCTTCTTAAACTGACAGAAACAAACTAGTGATTTTATTTCTTGATTATTTTAGTATAGTACTAGTACTAAGTCTGACTATTTAAAATGACCGTGTCTGCACTGCAGTACATCTGATCTGACTTGTAGCAAAAAAAATTATATAATTGAACTGACTGACATGCGTGTGTCCCAGAAAACAAGGGGGCCATTCACAAAGCGACGCGCGCATGTTCAGTAGGAAACTGGCAGTGAAGCCGCAATGCTCCACTGCCTGTTTCCCTTCAGGCTGCCGACATCGTGGGCTCGCTGGACAGGTAAGTGTCCTTAATAAAAGTCAGCAGCTACAGTGTTTGTAGCTGCTGACTTTAAAAAAAAAAAAATCGTGGCTGGAACACCGTTTTAATGTCTAAACCGCTGGCAACAAAAGTGAGTACACCCCTAAGTGAAAATGTTCAAATTGGGCCCAATTAGCCATTTTCCCTCTCCGGTGTCATGTGACTCGTTAGTGTTACAAGGTCTCAGGTGTGAATGGGAAGCAGGTGTGTTAAATTTGTGTTATCGCTCTCACTCTCTCATACTGGTCACTGGAAGTTCAACATGGCACCTCATGGCAAAGAACTCTCTGAGGATCTGAAAAAAAGAATTGTTGCTTTACATAAAGATGTCCTAGGCTATAAGAAGATTGCCAAGACCCTAAAACTGAGCAGCAGCATGGTGGCCAAGACCATACAGCGGTATAACAGGACAGGTTAGACTCAGAACAGGCCTCGCCATGGTCGACCAAAGAAGTTGAGTGCACATGCTCAGCGTCATATCCAGAGGTTGTCTTTGGGAAATAGACGTATGAGTGCTGCCAGCATTGCTGCAGAGGGTGTAGGGGTGGGGGTCAGCCTGTCAGCGCTCAGACCATATGCCGCACACTGCATCAAATTGGTCTGCATAGCTGTCATCCCAGAAGGAAGCCTCTTCTAAAGATGATGCACAAGAAAGTCTGCAGTTTGCTGAAGACAAGCAGACTAAGGACATGGATTACTGGAACCATGTCCTGTGGTCTGATGAGACCAAGATAAATGTATTTGGTTCAGATGGTGTCAAGCGTGTGTGGAGGCAACCAGGTGAGGAGTACAAAGACAAGTGTGTCTTGCCTACAGTCAAGCATGATGGTGGGAGTGTCATGGTCTGGGGCTGCACTGGGGAGCTACAGTTCATTGAGGGAACCATGAATGCCAACATGTACTGTGACATACTGAAGCAGAGCATGATCCCCTCCCTTCAGAGACTGGGCCGCAGGGCAGTATTCCAACATAACGACCCCAAACACACCTCCAAGACAACCACTGGCTTGCTAAAGAAGCTGAGGGTAAAGGTGATGGACTGGCCAAGCATGTCTCCAGACCTAAACCCTATTGACCATCTGTTGGACATCCTCAAATGGAAGGTGGAGGAGCGCAAGGCCTCTAACATCCACCTGCTCCGTGATGTCATAATGGAGGAGTGGAAGAGGACTCCAGTGGCAACCTGTGAAGCTCTGGTGAACTCCATGCCCAAGAGGGTTAAGGCAGTGCTGGAAAATAATGGTGGCCACACAAAATATTGACACTTTGGGCCCAATTTGGACATTTTCACTTAGGGGTGTACTTACTTTTGTTGCCAGCAGTTTAGACATTATTGGTTGTGTGTTGAATTTTGAGGGGACAGCAAATTTACACTGTTATACAAGCTGTACACTCACTACTTACATTGTAGCAAAGTGTAATTTCTTCAGTGTTGTCACATGAAAAGATAGAAGAAAATATTCACAAAACTGTGAGCGGTGTACTTACTTTTGTGAGATACTGTATATATAGCTATATGATATATAGATATAGTTAGCATAGTCATAATGCAAACAAACAAAATAGCCGAATCAAATAAAACAGAAAATTTATATCAAATACTTACCGTAATTTTCCTTTCCTGATGGACTCCATGGCAGCCTACGTATGGGTTAATCCCGCCTCTCATACCTCATAGGACCCCACTCCCATAAATCTTTGCATCTGGTCAGAGACCGTGTTCCGTAACTTAGCCTACTCCAGCAAATGGGAGGGAACTCCTGCTGCCATGGAGTCCATCAGGAAAGGAAAATTACGGTAAGTATTTGATATAAATTTTCCATTTTCCTGACAGACTCCATGGCAGCCTACGTATGGGAAATAACTAGCCATACACACCCGGGTGGGTAATTGCTGGATAAAGAAAAAAAGGTTTAATTGGCACCATCAACAGATATGTGCAAACCAAAGTTAATCGAAGATAAAGATGCCGGTTCTACACAATAGTGCGTCATAAAAGTGTTAATTGATGACCATGAGGCCACTTTACAGATTACTTCCGGAGACACATGCCGGGATGCTGCCCACGATGTAGAAACGCTCCTGGTAGAATGAGCGGTTACCGCCTCAGGAGGAGCCAAACCCTTAGACCTATAAGCCCATTGAATGGCCTGAACGATCCATGCTGCGATGGTTCTAGAAGAAGCCCGTGATCCTTTGTATTTACCATGAAAGAGAACAAACAGATGATCATAATGATGAAAGGAAGCTGTGGCTTCTAGGTATTGCTTTAGAACCTCCCCAACATCTAGAGGGTGAACAATAGAGTCCTCAGTAGACCTGAAAGTAGGAAGGACAATCTCCTGATTCTCATGGAAGATGGTTGTTACTTTTGGATTCGATCCTAACATGGGGATCAAGACAACTCGATTTGGGAAGAAGGTAAGGAATGGTTCTTTGCATCCTAAGGAACCAATTTCGGAAACCCTCTTGGCCGATGTTATGGCCACTAGAAAGACCACTTTGAGAGAAAGCTCTTTAATCGATGATTGATCCATATGCCGTATTTCCTTTTCTGAGAAGAAATCCAGGACAAGAGGAAGATCCCATTTAGAAAATCTTGGTCTTCTGAGGCCTAAGCCTTATTGCTCCCCTGAAGAACTGCCTAGTAAGGGGGTGTCTGGCCCATGATACGCCTGTGAAGGCTGAGATTGCAGAAACCTGGACCCGCAAGGAACTCACCGATAGGGACAGATCCAGGCCAGTTTGTAGAAAACCTAGAATGTCCTGAATCCTTGGATTATTACAGGAACCATTGGTGGAAACCACTTAGTCCGCAAACTTTTCCCAAATCCTTTGATACACTCTGTTGGTGCCTGCTCTTCTGGCATTCAACAATGTAGCAATAGCTGTACTTGAACATCCTAGTGCTTCCAACCTTCCCCTCTCAACCACCAAGCCTTTAGATGGAGATGGGATGGGCATGGGTGAAGAGACGCTCCCTGCAACAGGAGATCTGATCTGGACGGGAGAGGGACCAGCTCTCGGTAACTGAGCTGCATCAGGAGAGGAAACCATGGCCTGTTGGGCCAGAACGGGACAATTGCCAATACTTCGACATCCTCCCACCTGAGCCTCGATAGAAAACGAAGAATGATTGGAACTGGGGGAAAGGCATAAGCCCTGTGGAATCTCCACTGGTCCGTCAAGGCATCCATTCCAAAGGCTTGGGGACAACGACACCTCGTGTAATATTTCTCTAGCTTGAAGTTGCAAGGGGATGCAAACTTATCTACTTCCGGCATCATCCCTAGAGACAGGACCCAATTGAAAACTTCGGTGTGGAGGGACCACTCGTTGTCCAGGGTGACTCTTGAAAGGAAGTCCGCCTGGACATTTTGAATTCCCGGGAGATAAACAGCCAATAGATTTGTCAAGTTCGTCTGAGCCCAGGACATGATCGGGCTTACTTCCCTCAGTAAGGAGAGACTGCGGGTGCCCCCTGTCTCTTGATATATGACACTGCGGTCGTGTTGTCTAACCTCAGGAGGACTGAGGCTCCTGATATCAGATGGAGAAAAGCTTGGAGGGCACGGAAGGCAGCTCAAAGCTCCAGGACATTTGAGACTATCCCTTGGGATGGGAAGTCCCATCTGCCTTGGGCTACCTCCGTCAGGCAGAGAGCACCCCAACCTCTGTTGCTTGCATCCGTTGTCACCGTAATCCAGGAGACAGGTGCTATGGAATGACAATTGAGGAGATTTTTCCATTGCAGCCACCAGGGGAGGCTCTCCCGCATGGAGGTGGTTACCCGTACAAGATGGTCTCGAGACCCTGGATCCCATTGTTGGAGAAACCCCTTCTGAAAGGGCTGCATTTTCCATTGCGCCCACCTCACCATGGGGGCTGTGGCTACCATGGTGCCAATTATCTTGAGACACTGTGAGGCTCTGAGGAGAGATGATGACAACGCTAGGCGAATTCTCTCCCGAATTACCGGAATTTTCTCCAGGAGGCAGAGAGATGTTGCTCTCCACTGTGTTGAATTGGGCTCCGAGAAATATTAGAGCCTGCGTCGGAACTAGGTGACTTTTCTTTCTGTTCAATAGCCAACCGAACTCTGTCAGGGTAGAGATGACTTGATCCCGATGTGACAACATCTGTTCCCTGTCTTGTGAGAGCAGGAGTAGGTTGTCCAAATAATGGTGTAACTGAATACCTCTGACCCGGATTAATGCCACCACAGCCAATAAGAGCTTCGAAAACACTTGAGGCGATGTTGTGAGCCCGAATGGGAGACATGTAAATTGGAGATGCCTCTGGTCTACTGCAAATCGGAGATACCTCTGGAATTCTTTTGCGATTGGCACATGAAAGTAGGCATCTTTCAGGTCTATGGAGTACAGCCAATCTCCTGGTTGTATTGTTTGTCGGATTGTCAGCAGGGTTTCCATCTTGAATTTTTCCATTTTGATGAAGGAGTTCAGATGTGTCAAGTCGATTACTGGCCTCCAAGAGCCATTCTTTTTGAGGACCATGAAAAGGGGGGAATAAACCCCTAGAAATCTTTCTTCTGATGGAACTTGAATGGTGGCCCCCTGGGCAATCAGTGAATCCGTATATGATAGAAGGATTTGTTTTTTCTCTGAGTGCGGAAGGACTGTAGGCACAAACTGGTGTATGGGTGGACAGTTGAATACCCAAGTGTGACCTGAGGAGACCGTTTTGACGGTCCAGTAATCTTGAATCGAGGCTGCCCAGACGTGCTGATACCGGAGTAAACGAGCCCCTACTTGCTCCGTCTGGACAGGCGCCGTATCAAAAGGACTTGGAAGCCTCCCGTCCCCCTGATGGGGCTGACTTTGAGGATTTTTGGCCGGAAGGCTGGCCTCTCCTCCAGTTTTTCCTAAACTCATGGCCAGGTCTGTAGCGGCGAGCATCTCTAGCGCGCTCTGGCTCTTGCCTCGGTTGAGTCCTTCTTTGGTTAAGGATACAACGGTCTTAGGGTAAGAACCCTGATTTACCCCCAGTAGCATGGGTAATGGCAGAATCGAGTTTATTTCCAAAGAGTGAAGAACCCTCAAATGGAATCCTGCACCATGCTTGTTTAGAGGCAGGGTCTGCAACCCATGGGCGTAACCATAGGGCGCGTTTTTCTGTAACTTACGAAAGCATGATAGTGCCACAAGACGAATAATGTCAATGGATGCTTCCCCCAGGAAGACCGATGCCAGCTTCAGCTCATGTACTGGAGAGCTCTTGAATAAGTCTTCAGACACACTTCCTAAAGCTGCACCCACATCATCCGTCCAAGACTCCATTGCTTTAGACAAAGCTGCGAGGGCCAGGGCTGGTTTACAAGCCATACCCGCCGACAATAAATACGTTTTAAGTCCGTATCAATCTTCCTCTCCAAACCATCCTTGAAAGAGACGGTATCCTCTAGAGGGAGCGTGACATGTCTCACCAGCCTCATGAGAGCTGCATCGACAAGGGGGGCTGGTTCAAGATGTTTTACTTCATCACTCTTGAAAGGATACATCTTTGCTATCTTGGAAATTAACGAGTTTTTCCTTTCAACCTTACCCCATTCATCCGAGATAATTTCGCCCAGTTCACCCAGGAAGGGGAAATTTGGGCGATCCTTCTTAAGATGTTTAAAGTATTTCCTCTGCTTAGAGGGTGCCTCTACTGGTTCTTCCCATCTCAATGCGTCTTTAACCGCTCTGTCCAACTGTGGAACCAGGGAGAAGTCAAAACCTGCACAAGGCTCATTCATCTCTGCCTCGCTGTCCGAGGAACCACTCAAAGAGAGACTATGTTGAGATGGACCCGGAACTTCGGGCTCAGTTTCTTCAACAACTGGAGCTATAACAGAAGGAGGAATTACTGCCCGGTCAAAATCAGTTTTGTTAAGAGATTCTTGGACCACTTTCCTGACCAGAGCTTCTTCTTGCTGGTCCCCAGCTCCTCTTTTCTTCGTAGCTCTAGAATAGCATAACTCAGAGAGATTTACCCTCTGGGACTTGAGTTTTACATCCCCAGCAAGCTTTTCTCTCAGAGCGGCTGGAATGGCGGGGGGAATGATGACTGGACCTAGATCTTGACCCCTCTTTGCGGTGTCTGGAGGATGACCTAGTACGTCTAGAACCAGACGTGGACTGGTGATGTTGAGACCTAGACTGGTCTTTCTCTTTATGTGCCGATAGCTGCGGTTCAGACCTAGAAGGGCTGAAGGAGAGAAAAGAATACTTTGCTCCTAACTAATACCCCAAACAATACAGGCGGAATGAAAAATAATAATACTTTCATCCTACCTGCGGTGTAAGGGTTGGCCACTAGGGGGCGGTGACACATCCATGGCGACAGAATCAAAAGACTGAAAACAATTCAATAAGAAAACTAATAATAGATTTACTTTCTCTCTCTCTCTTTTCTCTGGGTTTTTTCTTTGAAAAAAAAAAAAAAAAAAAGATACAAGGTACAATAAACCCCTTACCTTGGAAGTCAGAGTAATGGACACAGGGAAGCCTGCTGCCTGAGCGGTGAGAGCAACCCACATAATAGCTGTATCTGACAGCTATTTGAATCTGCTGCCTGATGATGATGTCATCGCAGCCACAGCGTCCCTGCGCTGTGACCGACGCCGCTCCAAGGCGCTCGCGCGCATGCGAGATCGCCGCCATCTCACCCAGACTGCGCAGGTGCGAACCAAGCCTCGATCTCAATCTAGACCTCGCAGCTGAGCACTCAGAGCGGGGAAGCAGCGGACTGGAACGCAGATGTGTCCCAGCCGCCATGGCCACTAAAACAAACGGAGCTAGAGACAAAAATAACACACAAAACAGGCTGCCATATATCAGAAAACAGAAGGGCATACATTACCACGGCACCCAACGAGATCCGTCCTGGGACTGGGAGCGAAGAGAGCGCTCACCGCACGACCGGGGTATTGTAAGAGGAGGCCTCCCGCTAATAGCTGGGACGATTGGCCAAGTTGCCGCTTCCCAGCCAATGGCTGGTCTAACAAGCTCTTCAAGGCATCGAAGTGAACCCCCTTGTGTCCACTCTGCTAATAGCTGGGGAAGCTGGACTTCAGTAAGACACCGCCATCACCAACAAAACACGTGCAAACCACCAGGACTGGATCAATAAACTTCATAAGGTAAGAGATACACCTTGGTCCTAGGAGGAGGACAAAAAAGGAACACGGTCTCTGACCAGATGCAAAGATTTATGGGAGTGGGGTCCTATGAGGTATGAGAGGCGGGATTAACCCATACGTAGGCTGCCATGGAGTCTGTCAGGAAAAAATGGTTACCCATTTAGCGATATCAACAGTCATTCCAGGCCAATAATAACGCAGGGAAATGACTTCTCTAGTTTTAATCATAACACAGTGCGCCCCATGCGGACTGCAATGACTGTCTCTGAAAATGCCATCAGCCTCCTTCACACTGATCACTACTTTGGTGTATTTCACAATGCCATCTTTGTTTGCGGCAGTGCGATAAACCACACCTTCTATTATAAAAATAGAGGGAAAAATATTTATAGCAAAAAAATAAAACCATGAGCATGGTGTATCTGAAGAGAGGAGCGGTCAGGGAAATCATATACAAGGGATTTTATAACCCTTGAAATGCCATGGAAGCTATATAGGGGAGGGGGAACCAGATCTGATAGCAATAGGCAGCTTACTATCATCTGTTTCCACTGGACAAAAAGGGTCCATGGGGAGAAGGAAGAGTGAGGATGGGGGAGAAGGAAGAGTGAGGATGGTGGAGAAGGAAGAGTGAGGATGGTGGAGAAGGAAGAGTGAGGATGGTGGAGAAGGAAGAGTGAGGATGGTGGAGAAGGAAGAGTGAGGATGGTGGAGAAGGAAGAGTGAGGATGGGGGAGAAGGAAGAGTGAGGATGGGGGAGAAGGAAGAGTGAGGATGGGGGAGAAGGAAGAGTGAGGATGGGGGAGAAGGAAGAGTGAGGATGGGGGAGAAGGAAGAGTGAGGATGGGGGAGAAGGAAGAGTGAGGATGGGGGAGAAGGAAGAGTGAGGATGGGGGAGAAGGAAGAGTGAGGATGGGGGAGAAGGAAGAGTGAGGATGGGGGAGAAGGAAGAGTGAGGATGGTGGATCTGAAGAGTAGAGCAGTCAAGGAAACCAAATACAAGGGATTTTATCATATGAAATGCCAGTGTCAGGGGAGAGATGGGACAGTGGGGGGGGGGGGGGGGGGTGATGGAGCAGTCAGGGAAAGAGAACAGAAAGCAGTTTAACCCTTTGAACCGTGGAGCAAAATTGTGACTGTCAAAATGTTTGTTTAGGATTACAAACCAGAATACAAGTCCCATGTATCTGTGAGATTCCAACCCTTTGGCTAAAGAGAGTTCAGGGTGAGTAAAATCTGTTTTTAGACCCTACAAATGACCCCAGTGTCTCCAATGTCTCCAGTGACTCCAGTGATCATAGTATTTTCAATGTCCCCAGTGTGTATAGTGTCCCTGGTGTTTTCCATGTCCCCAGTCACCCCAGTGTGTCCAGTGTCCCAGTCACCCCAGTGTGTCCAGTGTCCCAGTCACCCCAGTGTGTCCAGTGTCCCAGTCACCCCAGTGTGTCCAGTGTCCCAGTCACCCCAGTGTGTCCAGTGTCCAGTGATCCCAGCACTTCTGCTTCTTCAGGTGACCTCACATCATCCTGTGCCTCAGGCCTCTCTGAGCCCCAACCTGACACCTCTGTATGAACTTCCCCCAACTTTATGTCAGGACAATCATCACACTCACTATAGGAATTCCTTCTTTATGTCTATTCTGTTTATTCCTCAGCCCCCCTTCCATATCCCATCACTAGTCCTAGACAGTTTGGCCCCCATGTGAATGTGGAGAGAATGATAAATCCCAGGGAGTGTAACAATGAATGATGATGATGGGTGTGATCAATAATATCAATCAGGATAAATGTAATATTAATAATATTATAAAATAATGATTGTTGTAATAAATTATAATAAATAATGATGAGAGTAATATAGAATACAGTAGGTGTACAGTGATATATATTAATAACAGGAGGGGGCAGTGGCGGTGAGTCCATAAGGGAGCATGGGCACCGCCCCCTCTCTCCTGCCACCTCCTCTAGCACCAATAGATATGCATTAATTTATCTGTCTATGGCCGCTGCTACCACCCCCTTTTAGGGCACCTTAATTACAGTGGCAGGGTTTTTTTTTAAGCACCTGATTAGAGCCATAGGCTCCAATAGGCGTCAGAAAAGGTGACCATGCTGGGCGCTCGCAGGTCACTCAGCTGTGTTAGGAAAGCAAATATTCATTTGCTTTTCTAACACTAAACCGCCTCTGCGCCAATCAGGTGCTCGGATCAGTTACCTGTCACCTGATTGGCTGAAACGACACTCGCTGTGATTGGACGCCCACCAGACATCCAATCATAGCAGAGGACGGGAGAAGACATTGAGGAGCTGTCCCGCCGAGACAGGGTAAGTGCAGCCAGCGGGGGGGCACAGCGGCTGCAATTGATGGTTTTTTTTTTTTCAGAATGTTTCAGTTTGTTTGCGCCCCCCAAAAATTTTGAGCACCAACTGCCAATATTAGGAATAAATATTAGGAACAGATGATAATGATGACTTGTATACTGATGGATAGATATATCATAGTGGGTAGAAGTAATAATAATAATAATATTAATAATAATGACTGCGGGGAGAACTTCCAGTGTCTAAAACTAATAGGAGGGATAACAATAAATAATAATAGGAGGGATAATAATAAAGACGTAGGAGGGGTAAGAATAAATTAGACAAAATAATATGAAGGGATAATAATGATGACGTGTATACTGATCATATATACATATATGTGGGAGGAGTAATAATAACAATAGGAGAGTCTTCCTCCTTCCAGGTGATATTGTCGGACTAATAATGATGACATAATGGGGACCGCGGGGAGAACTTCCGGTGTCTGTACTGAAGTAGATTTCTCAGAAAAGCGGAGACGTGTAGGGGGGGGGCAGGGCGGTAGAAGAATGATTGGCGTTCGGGGAGAGTAGGAGGAGGGGCAGTGCAGAGGGGTGGAAAGGGGGAATACCATCTCTGTGAGACACGGCTGACAGTCAACTACAGATCTGTTCGCCCCCTGCTGGACAGGACCGGTACAACAGGGTTGGTTCAGCACCACTGAGTAGGACACCCCCCGGGTCCCGTGTTGGGGGGGGAGGGGTGATAACAAATCTTCTATGAATGTGGAGGGAGATGTGCAGCAGAACTCCTCCGGTACTACCGATACTCCTCCATCCTCAGTGCTCCCCCCTCCCCCCTACATACCGATCACCGGGCCGGTGTTGTCCTGAGATCGGTTCCACCGGATCGGTTGTCCGGCTCTATCAGACCGGCGGTGCTATTACACCCCTCACTATTCACTCATCTCCTCCATGTGTGTCCGACTGTCCTCCCCCATCCCACACCGATCACCGGGAGCCGTACATACCCAGAGCCGGGACACCGGAGACCGACATCTCACAGCGACACACAGCCCAACATGCAGCAAACTTCCGGCCGAAGAGCACAAACCCCGCCCCCCCCCTCGGGTGATGAATTTATGGGTTTAACCGCTTGCCGACCATCCAGCTGTTATTAAACAGTGTACTGTGGGAAAAGCTCGTGCGTGTTACTGAGAACAAAGTCACACACAGAGCTCTTTTGTTCACAGAGGGAAGCGCAGATCGTTCTTTAGTACTTACACAGGAATCATTTTTACAAATGTATCCAATGCGTCCACCATAATGTCAGTCAAAAGAAAAATGATAAAAATGGTATAAATCTATCCCCTATTTTGTAGACGCTATAACTCTTGCGCAAACCAATCAATATACGCTTATTGCGATTTTTATTACCAAAAATATGTAGAATACATATCACCTAAACTGAGGGGAAAAAAAATTAAAATGTGGGATATTTATTATAGCAAAAAGTACAAAATATTGTGTTTTTTTCAAGATTGTCACTTTTTTTGTTTATAGCACAAAAAATAATAGGTGATCAAATACCACCAAAAGAAATCTCTATTTGTGGGGGGTGGGGGGTGGGAAAAGGGCGTCAATTTTGTTTGGGTGCATCGCCGCACAACCGCGTAATTGTCAGTTAAAGCGGCGCAGTGGCGTATGGCAAAATGTGCCCCTTGTCAGGAAGGGGGTAAAATCTTCCGGGGCTGAAGCGGTTAAGGGGGCGTGGCAGGGGGTGTGTCTTATGCCTACATAGCTTTTGCTAATAGGTGTCCCTCATTCCCATCTCAAAAAGTTGGGAGGTGTGGTTTATGAGGTATTGTAGATCGCTTCTCCTTTTGGATGAGTGAAGCGATCTACAAACACTTCAAACAGTGGAGATCGCCCCCGATACTGAAATCTCCTGAGACATAACGAGATCACAGTACCAGAAATTCACAGAAACACCGAGATGTCAGTTTATTAACCACTTACAGACCGCCCACCGTCTTTATACGTCGGTACTTTGAAGAGGAATACCGTTGTTACCATAGCCCCGGTATCTTCTTCAGCGGGCGGTCCGCAAGATCACTTTTAATCGGCGGCAAGAGAGGCCCCCCTCCCGCCGCTTATCGGAGCCGTCGATAGCCCCCACCCATCTCTATGCCATTGCAGGGCGGAAGCGACATCAGACCGTCACTTCCACCCATAGATCTTAAAGAGACATTTTTTTTTTAAATTTTTTTTTCAAATTACATTTAATTTAATTTTTCTTTGCATTTTAGTGTAATGAGATCTGAGATCTTTTTGACCCCAGATCTCATATTTAGGAGGTCCTGTCATGCTTTTTCTCTATTACAAGGGATGTTAACATTCCTTGTAATAGGAATAAAAGTGACATAATTTTTTTTTAAAGAACAGTGTAAAAATAAAAAAAGGTAAAATAAATAAGAAAAACATTTTTATTTCTTTTACACGCACCCCGTCCTGTCGAGCTCACATGCAGAAGCGTACACATACTTGAGCAGGGCCCACATATGAAAATGGTGTTCAAACCACACATGTGAGGTGTTGCCGCGATCGGTAGAGTGAGAGCAATAATTCTAGCCCTAGACGTCCTCTAGAACTCAAAACATGCAACCTGTAGAATTTTTTAAACGTCGCCTATGGAGATTTTTAAGGGTAAAAGTTTGTCCCCATCCCAAGAGCGGGTGCAATTTTGAAGCGTGACATGCTGGGTGTCAATTTACTCTGCGTAACATTATCTTTTACAATATAAAAAAAGAATTGGACTAACTTATTGTTGTCTTTTTTTTTATTAAAAAAAGTGTATTTAAAAAAAAAGTGCACTTGTAAGACCGCTGCGCAAATACGGTGACAAAAAATATTGCAACGACCGCCATTTTTTTCTCTAGGGAGTTAATATAAATATTTATATATATTATGTTTGGGGGCTCTAAGTAATTTTCTAGCAAAAAAAAAACAACTATTTTTAACTTGTAAACACCAAATCTCAGAAAGAGGCTCAGTCCTTAAAGCGGAGGTCCACCCTAAAAAAAAATTGCATTAAAATGCTCCTAAAAATGTGAATTTTTTTTTTTTACCAGAAATGGCTGTTGCTAGGCAGATCGTCCTAATCTGCCACTTCCTACACCGCGGTGATCTTCAGTCTTCTCCTCCTCACGTTGTCTTCTGGGGAAGGTGGCGCGCTGTGTTCTGGGAAGTGTGTGTGTCCCAGAACACAGCCAGCCATTCACAAAGTGCCGCGTGACTCACACATGCGCAGTAGGAAACGGGCAGTGAAGCCGCAAGACTCCACTGCCTGTTTCCCTTACTTCGAATGGCGGTGCCAGGAACCGATCCGATGGACGAATCGGCCTTGGGTGGCCGACATCACCGGCAGCCAGGACAGGTAAGTGTGCTTATTAAAAGTCAGTAGCTACAGCATAGCTCCCAACTGTCCCTGATTTGGAGCAATGTCCCTCTGTCCCTCTTTCCTCCTCATTTGTCCCTCATTTGGTCTGATCTTTATAGTTGTACATAAAATGCACTTTTTATGTTTCAAAAAGTGTTTCCCAGTGCTAAACTTTTCATCCCAATTCTAAATTGCTGCATTTGTAAAATTTAAAAGCCAATATAAAGGAATAGTAGTGGTAAAAAAAAACACTTGTGGGTTTAACCAATCTTGTTTTTTTGTACAATTCCCCTTTAAGGGGGCGTGGCAAGGGGTGTGTCCCATGCCTGCATACTTTTGCTGATAGGTGTCCCTCATTCCCATCTCAAAAGTTGGGAGGTGTGGCTACAGTGTTTGTAGCTGCTGACTTTTGAAAAAAAAATTTTAACCGGACCTCCTCTTTAAGTGGTTAAGCAGTGATAAATGATCACTGCTCAGTACACGGACATTCCCGGAGGAGACTGCCCACCTAGTTAATAAAATATCTGTCCCCCTACACTAACATTATATATATATATATATATATAATTACAGTGGTCATCAACCCTGTCCTCGGGGCCCACTAACAGGCCAGGTATGCAAATATATATCATACACATATATATGGCAGGAGGGCATGGTAGTGGCTTGGGGGGCTCTGAATGAGGAAGTCAAAAATCTTTCTCCTTCCTCCTCAGATCCCCCCAGATTCTCTCTTCACTCCCCAATTATCCACCTCTGATCTGGTGAATCGGGGGAGATTGAATTCTGACACAGAAGCGCTGAAGATCGCAGCTTCATAAACTGCCCGTTTCCGTGATTCTCAGTGCATGGAGATGATCGGCAGAGAACATTTTCTCCCCCCGATTGTCCATTTCATAAACTGTTAATGGACTGATCAGTGGCGATCCTCGGGATCAAAGTTTCATAAATGGAGACCAAAGTGCAGGTGTGTGTAATGTTTGGGGGATCTCACAATGTAAATTTGGGGGGGGGGGGGTTGGGAGGTCTCCTGGTGTAGTATGGGAGATAGGGGAGTCCCCTGGTGTGTACAGTATGGGGGAAGGGATCTCCTGGTGGGGGAGGGGATCCCTCAGTAAGTACACTACCCAGTAGGTCACACGGGGTTCAGTAGGTGCTCTTGGTCTTGGCGGGCTGTACAGTGTCAGTGAACAAAAACAAAAAGGTCCTTAAGCGCTAGAATTGACAGTCGTTAAAAACCATGTCCATGTCACAAAAAATATGTGAAAAAATAGCCGGAACCCAGTGCAGCTGCTAAGCACTAGGGAAGGTGACAACAGAACATGGACAACAATTGCAGCGCTCAATGGGACCGGCGTAAAAAGAACTTTATGTATTGAATCCAGTTCATTTATTGGATGCAGGCTTGAATATTTAAAAACGACTGTCAAATGGAGATGAGATAATCAAAATAAAATGTAACAAAAAGAAACTCATTGCCATTGTTGAAATACTCTGAAAAATGATATGTATGATACCACCATTAGTCCGGGTGACAGGGGGGGGGTTCACATCAGCAAGTCTACTCCAAGTCTCCATCCTAAAAAGGATAACCCGATATCCAAAAGGAATTTCAAGGGTAGAGAAACATAGGACACCGCAATGCGACCGGTGGCTTATCACAGGTATCCGACCCGCTGTGCTGCGGGAGGTGTGTTGTAGTGCGCGCCGCTGGTTGTTATGCTCAGACAAGCCGATCAGGCTGGCTGAGTGGGATCTGATGCCCTGGATGTCGGGGCTGGAAGCAAGGAGGACTTGGATGACAGGGGGTTAACATCAGCAGTTTGACAAGGTGCATGGACTTGGACAAGGCGCATGCGTGTGAAACATGTAATCCACGGTCACCACGACAACATCAAGCTCACAATCCAACGCACATCCAGGTCCTCCTTGCTTCCGGTCCCAATGTTCGTGTCATCCAGGACACCCGATCCCACTCAGCCAGCCTGATCAGCTTGTCTGAGCGTAACAACCAGTGGCGAGCACTACAAAACACCTCCCGCAGCACAGCGGGTCGGATACCTGTGATAAGCCACCGGTCCCATTACGGTGACCTGTGTTTCTCTACCCTTGAAATTCCTTTTGGATATCGGGTTATCTTTTCCAAGCTCTAGATTTGCTGATGTTAACCCCCCTGTATTCCGGACTAATGCTGGTATCATACATATCATTTTTCAGAGTATTTCAACAATGGCAATGAGTTTCTTTTTACTACGTTTATTTTGATTATCTCATCTCCATTGGACAGTTGTTTTTAAATATTCAAGAGTGCATCCAATAAGTGAACTGGATTCAATACATTAATAGTAAAGTTCTTTTTATGCTGGTCCCATTGAGCGCTGCAATTGTTGTCCATGTACAGTGTTGGGACTCCTGGCAGTCTCCTGGCTTGGTGGGTACATACCGGTATTACTCCTGGAACTACATGCCACCCACTCACCTGAAAATAATCCCTGCACACCTCCAGTGTCCCCCCCCCCCCCCTGGGTGTCCTGGGATCTTGGGTATGTGGTAGAAAGGGGTGGGTTCTCCCCATGAGGTCTGATATGACCAGTATTGGCTTGTCCTGTGCCAATACTAAACCCTGGATGCTGGATGTGTAATGTGGTGCTGAGGATTACCTTTCCAATGCTATGTGCTGGAGAGCAGCCTGGCTGAATGAACTGATCATGTAAGGCATTGGCTAAGGATATTCAGGCTGTTGTGCCTGGTGCATGAGGCTAAGGTGAATGCCGTTACTCTGCTGGCCCCCACCAATCCTCAATCACTGGTCCAGCAGGGGGACACTCACTTCACATGACAGAGCCCCCATCCCCCTCCTCCCATCAGCAGCACATCTCCCTTCTTCCTCTGAGATTCTCCATCGAAGCCGGGGCAGGAAAATGCCATCTCTTTGTATACTCCTATGGGGGAAATCAGTGATAAGAGCTGCAGACAGGACATATCACAGGCATGGAGTGTCCCTCTGTAGGAGACATCAGGCCCCAGATGAATTCAACTTGATAAGTGCCTCGGCACTGCTGCCAGCAGGACTGAATGCCCTCTGGCAACGCTACTTAGGGAGTCTGAATAATGTGTCCAGATTTCAAACGCACTGAGACCCGGACAGATGATTCAAATACCGGACTGTCCGGGTGAATCCCGTACAGGTGACAACCCTAGCCGCTGGGCTCGTGCTTGTCGCTGGAACGACTCGGGTTCAGGTAAGAAAAGAGGGGGGGCAGCACAGGTTTTTTACCTTAATGCATAGAATGTGTTAAGATGAAAAACCATGAGACTTTGCAACTCCTTTAAAGGCTTTAAAGGCTTTGCAAGGTTAACAGTTACAAGTTTGACTCCCAAAGGCAGAGACATGATGGGACTTGTAGTTCCACAACAACTGGAGGGCCACAGGTTGAGCACCCATTTGTATTCTATGCATTAAAGTGATTGTAAACAATCAACTTGTAAAGACAACCAATTCATTTTTAAATATAAATGAAAGGCAACACATTTTTTGTATAGATCTATATGTGTGTGTCAGCACAAGCCTGATCATTGGAGGAGATCATACCGAGTTCCCAGCATAGCTAGAGAACTGACCACACTGTGCTCTCCTGTTTAGTGTGGTCAGTTTTTAATAGGAAAGCAGAGGGACTGGCAGGAACACCAGAGATTTCACATAAAGGAAGCAATACAAAGAGATCAGGAGACTTTCTCAAACAAGTACATAATCCAGCAGACACATATTAAGAATATGAAGTGTTTGAGTAACAAACACTTTAAAAAGAGTCTTAATATCCAGCCTACTCGGTGGAGCTCTGGTCTCCTTTTTCAAATGCTTTCAAGCCTAACCTTGCTATCTGTACAAAAATGGTCTGTTCAGACACAACCTGAAACATTCATACACATTTGAGTCAGAGAAGACATCCCTCCCCCCCTATTCTGTATACAAACCCCAGAGTGCTCAGGGGATCCCATGTCATGGTGTAAAGTATACTAAACATTTTTTGCAATACAAATATTTTATTTAAAAAAATTAAGATCTGTGATAAGAAATAAGTTACATGTACATAAACAAGTAGCACACATTCCATACATACATTAGCAAGGAGCATACATTCAACATGAATAATTATGCTACTAAAATGAGTGTGTGCTTTAAATTGCCTCCAGCATTTCTCCTGTTTCTTCTTGCTGGATGCTGCCGTTTTGCTGAAGCCCAGAACCCCGGAGCCGTGGTAAATCTTTGGGGTGTCAGCAGATCAGCCTCTACAAATTTGGCAAAAAAAATAGAGAGCAACTGAGCATGTGCAAAGTTTTACATCGCTATACCTGCAAAAGGGGCCAGCCTAGCAGGACTTCATTTTCTGACTAAAGTTCCACTTTAATAGAAGGTAATAGAAGCTCATAGACAAAAAAAACTCTCTAATCAAATATATAATCTTGTACATAAAATACACAGCATCTCACAAAAGTGAGTACACCCCTCACAAGCTGTAAACTCACTACTTTACATTGTAGCAAAGTGTCATTTCTTCAGTGTTGTCACATGAAAAGATAGAAGAAAATATTTTAAAAAAATGTGAGGGGTGTACTAACTTGTGAGATACTGTATATTAGTCTTATACATAAAATAGATAAAACCATTTTGTTATCATTTACAGGGCCGCCATCAGAAATTTTGGGGCACCTTACAGTTTTGGGCCTGGGCCCCCCCCTCATCCCCGGACCTGACCATTAACATTCCCCAGGGCCCGCCCACTGGCAGTCCCATCCCATGGCCTCTTCAGTCTCATCTCCCTGATCCCATGTCCTTCTCCTCCTCCATCCTAGGTCCTCCTTAAGTCCCATCTCCTTCATCCCATGTCCTTATCCTCCTCCAGTCCCATCTCCTTCATCCCATGCCTTTATCCTCCTCCATTCTATGTCCTCCTCTATCCCATGTCCTCTTCCTTCTCCAGTCCTATCCCCCATCCCATGTCCTCCTCTTCCAGGAGGAGAATTCAGCACAGACACAATCAGTAGTGTATGAACACAGCATCATATCCCCGATTCCCCAGAGCAGAAAAAGAGAGGAAACCTCCCAGTGGGGACTCCGGGTCTGGTGGCAACTGTCTCCAAGGGCATTTCTCTCTCACTACCTGTTGTGTCTATGGGACCTCACAATGGGACACAGATGGTAAAAAGGTGCTTGCTTTATATATATTTTTTATACATAACTAGAACATCTAACAGGGTTATATCATTGCATGAGATTTCCCCTCACTTGCTCTCTTTGTGTCACCAGAACAGGAAGTGGGGGCATCTCACTGTGGGGAACTAGTAGCTTGCAATTGTTGCCTTATAATGTCCAATATAATATACATACATAGGCTATATCCCCACGGGGAGATTCCCTCACTTCCTGTCCTGGTGACACAAAGACAGAAATTGAGGGGAAATCTCCTGCAATAACATAACCCTGTTAGATGTTCTAGTTATGTATAAAATTATGTATAAAGTATAAAAATATATTTTATATATATATATATATATATATATATATATATATATATATATATATATATACACACACACACACACACATACATACATACACACAATCACACACACTTTTGGCTAAATTATGAAAGAGTTAAAACCAATGCTGTATCCTGGCCTAGGGAAGCACTTTACAGGGGAGCAGCACGGAAAGAGTCCCTACCGGCTTGCGCTACACTGTTAGTGTAGCACCAGTCTTATGGGGCAGACTGGCCTGAGAGACAAATTTGTCTAATGCCCCCATAAAGCCGCCGCACTGCTTCCAGTATGCGGGTGGCCGGCATTCCGCAACTGTGGTGGGGGGGGGGGGCGCCGCTTCTACTTTTGACTGTCCTCTCATCCTGGACCGCAAACCTTCCTCACTGTGCTACATGTTTTCTTCTGCACCATTGGCATGGTTATATCTTCTCAGTCCTCTCCATAAAATTATCACAAATTTGTGCTTAAAGTAGAACTATAGGCAACACTCCCCCCCATTTTGGATAGAATAAGGGAGCCCCTGTCAGTTTATTTTTTACCATCCCTGTCCCATTGCAGAGATTTCCCTTCACTTCCTGCCCTATAGCCAAACAGGAAGTGAGAGACAATCTGTGCAAATTAAGGGAATCCATTGCCGCCGCCCCCAGGCCCTCAGAACTAGTGTCCCCACTCGAAAATTTCAGGGCAGGTCTTCAATAGGGATGAGCTTCGTGTTCGAGTCGAACCCATGTTCGACTCGAACATCGGCTGTTCGACCGTCCGTCGAATTGCGAACGATATGGGCCGTTCGCGCCAAATTCGTGTGGCGCGTCACGGCCCATAATTCACTGCGGCATCGCAGTGCATTGCTGGCTGATGATTGGCCAAGCATGCACTATGACCCGCATGCTTGGCCAATCACAGCGCCGTCAGTAGAGAGAGCTGTAATTGGCCAAAGCCAGGGTGGCTTTGGCCAATTATGGCTCAGGGGATTTAGTACACACCCCACACTATATAAGGCCGCCTGCACGGCGGCCCTGTGTAGTGTGTGTTCCGGTGTGCTGAGAGATAGAGAGAGAGAGAGACAGTGTCATTTGATTTGAGTTAGATAGATTAGGCAGAACAGTCAGTCAGTTAGCTGCACTTACAGTGTATTGTGTATATATATGCATCCCAGGTGTTGCATATATATATATACACTGTATTCAGTTTAGCTAGATCCGTTCCTGTTATCTTCTATCTAGACTATTTAGTGCAGTGTGTCCTGCTCACAGTGTTCAGCTAGATCCGTTCCTGCTATTTACATTCAGTGCAGTGCGTCCTGCTCACAGTGTTCAGCTAGATCCGTTCCTGCTATTTACATTCAGTGCAGTGCGTCCTGCTCACAGTGTTCAGCTAGATCCGTTCCTGCTTAGGGTTGCCACCTTTTCATCAAGCCAAACCCGAACACTTTAGCAGGGCACGGCAATTTTTTTTTTTGTAGCACATTAAATTCATTACCTCTGTATAATGCAATGAACTGCATTTTTTTTATGTCGTATACACTATATATATAGTTTTGTGATTAAATAACATTTCTGGAGGGTATGACGGGGGCAGTATGTACAGGAGAGGAGTGCGGAGGGTGTGAAGGGGGCAGTATGTACAGGAGAGGAGGGCGTGAAGGGGGCAGTATGTACAGGAGAGGAGTGTGGAGGGTGTGAAGGGGGCAGTATGTACAGGAGAGGAGTGTGGAGGGTGTGAAGGGGGCAGTATGTACAGGAGAGGAGGGTGTGAAGGGGGCAGTATGTAAAGGAGAGGAGTGCGGAGGGTGTGAAGGGGGCAGTATGTACAGGAGAGGAGGGTGTGAAGGGGGCAGTATGTACAGGAGAGGAGTGTGGAGGGTGTGAAGGGGGCAGTATGTACAGGAGAGGAGTGCGGAGGGTGTGATGGGGGCAGTATGTACAGGAGAGGAGGGTGTGAAGGGGGCAGTATGTACAGGAGAGGAGGGTGTGAAGGGGGCAGTATGTAAAGGAGAGGAGTGCGGAGGGTGTGAAGGGGGCAGTATGTACAGGAGAGGAGGGTGTGAAGGGGGCAGTATGTACAGGAGAGGAGTGTGGAGGGTGTGATGGGGGCAGTATGTACAGGAGAGGAGTGCGGAGGGTGTGATGGGGCAGTATGTACAGGAGAGGAGTGTGGAGGGTGTGATGGGGGCAGTATGTACAGGAGAGGAGGGTGTGAAGGGGGCAGTATGTACAGGAGAGGAGTGTGGAGGGTGTGAAGGGGGCAGTATGTACAGGAGAGGAGTGTGGAGGGTGTGATGGGGGCAGTATGTACAGGAGAGGAGTGCGGAGGGTGTGATGGGGCAGTATGTACAGGAGAGGAGTGTGGAGGGTGTGATGGGGGCAGTATGTAAAGGAGAGGAGTGTGGAGGGTGTGACGGGGGCAGTATGTAAAGGAGAGGAGTGCGGAGGGTGTGATGGGGCAGTATGTACAGGAGAGGAGTGTGGAGGGTGTGATGGGGGCAGTATGTAAAGGAGAGGAGTGTGGAGGGTGTGACGGGGGCAGTATGTAAAGGAGAGGAGTGCGGAGGGTGTGATGGGGCAGTATGTACAGGAGAGGAGTGTGGAGGGTGTGATGGGGGCAGTATGTACAGGAGAGGAGTGCGGAGGGTGTGATGGGGCAGTATGTACAGGAGAGGAGTGTGGAGGGTGTGACGGGGGCAGTATGTAAAGGAGCGGAGGGTGTGATGGGGGCAGAATGGGGAGGGATTTCTTGCAGTGTCTGTGGGGTGACCATGGAATGATGTCCCTCAGCTGGGGGGTAGGAAGCTGCTCTGAGTGATATCTGTATGAAGTGGTCTGATGTAAGCTGGGGGGAGTTGGGGGCTGAGAAGTGGTCAGATAGTAATGTCTATAATAAAAAAGCTATTGTGGTCATCTACAAAAATATACAACAATAATACTCAATGAAAACAATCTGTTATAAGATGCCAGCCCCCAGAACTCTGTATGTCCAGATGATGTGAAGGTAATTGATGACCATTGATATAACCCTGTGTTATCCAGGCTCTGAGTCTGGGCAATCAGAGGTGTAGACTTACCACATACACACAGGGTTAAGTGAATGGTCATAAATTACATCACATAATCTGGACAGAGGATGGGGGATGTTTGTATCTGTAGATAAGTGTGCTGCTTGGGAGATACTGTGAGTCGGCTGGCTGTGATCGGGCTACAGACTCTTCAACCACCTCCCCACACACACTCACTTGCTGTCTCTTCTGATTCTCCCTGTCCTAACCCTTCAATGCAATGCAAAAGAAATCCTCCTGGAACTTTGCACCCTAGGAAACTTTCGTTTCCTAAAAAAGATAAATCAGCTCACCTCCTAGTGAGCAGCGGCCAGCCCGACAGCAGCTCCAGTGATCTCCTCAGCTCCGCCCCCTCTTCTCTCAGAAAACGGCACTAGTGATTGGAGAGGGGGGATCCGAGATAACAGAGACTGCAGGAGCCTGGAGGGGGGAGACAGAAGGCAGCTTCAGATTCCCAACACACACACCAGCACAGTGTGTGTATTTAGAGAGAAGAAATGACACTGCTGGTGTGACTGACTCCACAGTGACAAGTATGTTAATGAAGCTCCCCCTCTGCCAGAATGGTCTGTCCGGATTTCAGGCAGTCTGAAAACCGGGCAGATGATTCAGAACCCGGACTGTCCGGGTGAATCCCGTACAGGTGGCAACCCTATTCCTGCTATTTACATTCAGTGCAGTGCGTCCTGCTCACAGTGTTCAGCTAGATCCGTTCCTGCTATTTACATTCAGTGCAGTGCGTCCTGCTCACAGTGTTCAGCTAGATCCGTTCCTGCTATTTACATTCAGTGCAGTGCGTCCTGCTCACAGTGTTCAGCTAGATCCGTTCCTGCTATTTACATTCAGTGCAGTGCGTCCTGCTCACAGTGTTCAGCTAGATCCGTTCCTGCTATTTACATTCAGTGCAGTGCGTCCTGCTCACAGTGTTCAGCTAGATCCGTTCCTGCTATTTACATTCAGTGCAGTGCGTCCTGCTCACAGTGTTCAGCTAGATCCGTTCCTGCTATTGACATTCAGTGCAGTGCGTCCTGCTCACAGTGTTCAGCTAGATCCGTTCCTGCTATTTACATTCAGTGCAGTGCGTCCTGCTCACAGTGTTCAGCTAGATCCGTTCCTGCTATTTACATTCAGTGCAGTGCGTCCTGCTCACAGTGTTCAGCTAGATCCGTTCCTGCTATTTACATTCAGTGCAGTGCGTCCTGCTCACAGTGTTCAGCTAGATCCGTTCCTGCTATTTACATTCAGTGCAGTGCGTCCTGCTCACAGTGTTCAGCTAGATCCGTTCCTGCTATTTACATTCAGTGCAGTGCGTCCTGCTCACAGTGTTCAGCTAGATCCGTTCCTGCTATTTACATTCAGTGCAGTGCGTCCTGCTCACAGTGTTCAGCTAGATCCGTTCCTGCTATTTACATTCAGTGCAGTGCGTCCTGCTCACAGTGTTCAGCTAGATCCGTTCCTGCTATTTACATTCAGTGCAGTGCGTCCTGCTCACAGTGTTCAGCTAGATCCGTTCCTGCTATTTACATTCAGTGCAGTGCGTCCTGCTCACAGTGTTCAGCTAGATCCGTTCCTGCTATTTACATTCAGTGCAGTGCGTCCTGCTCACAGTGTTCAGCTAGATCCGTTCCTGCTATTTACATTCAGTGCAGTGCGTCCTGCTCACAGTGTTCAGCTAGATCCGTTCCTGTTATCTTCCTACTGACAGGCAGGCTTGTCTGGTTACAGTATATAAAGCTACCTGAAGAAAATTACAGGTGTTCTTTTTGATCCTATTAGTACCACGGTCAGGCAGCTAGACTATTTACATTTAGTACAGTGTGTCCTGCTCACAGTGTTCAGCTAGATCCGTTCCTGTTATCTTCCTACTGACAGGCAGGCTTGTCTGGTTACAGTATATAAAGCTACCTGAAGAAAATTACAGGTGTTCTATCCCAGCTTAGTGCAGCTACAGGCCATTAGTATGTCTGGAAGGCCAAGAAGGAGAGGCAGACAGTCACAAGCCAATAAGAGAGGGCAAGCAGGCTCTGTGTCTAGTGCTGGTCGTGGAGACGGTGCATCCTCATCAGCACGTGGCCATGGGACACGCTTGGCCTTTTTTTCGGCAGCTGGCCGTGTTGAGCCGCAACATGCGGAAGACTTGGTCGAGTGGATGACCAAGCCGTCCTCATCCTCCTCATCCTCTCTCACCCATGCCCAGGGTGCTTTGTCTGGCAAAGCAGCGGCCTCTTCCCTCAGCTCAATGTCATCAGTGACTCCTTCCCTAGCTCCACCATGTCCTCATGAGGATTCCCTCGAACTGTTTGACCACAGTGTTGGGTACATGCTCCAGGAGGATGCCCAGCGTTTGGAAGGCTCTGATGATGATACTGAGCTCGATGAAGGCAGTAACATGAGCACGGACAGAGGGGGTGCCCAAGAAGGACAGCAATCTGGCAGTCATGCTCCCCCTGCTGCAGCATACTGCCAGGTTTGCTCCAGTGATGAGGAGGGAGGGGATGATGAGGTCACTGACTCAACGTGGGTGCCTGATAGGAGAGAGGAGGAGGAGGAGGAGGCGGCACATCACCAACGAGGCAGGATGCCCTCCAGGGGCCAGCCTAAGGGCAGCACATTGACTGCATCACACCCCAAAGCTCCACATGTGCAGGGCGCTGCAGTCTCTGCGCGTTATTCAAAAAGTTCTTTGGTGTGGGCCTTTTTTGAGACGAGTGCATCAGATCGCACCGCTGCTATTTGCAACATATGTCTCAAGCGTATCTCGCGTGGCCAAAACATCTCCCGCTTGGGTACCACATGCTTGACCAGACATATGTTGACCTGCCATGCAGTTCGTTGGCAAGCGTATCTGAAAGACCCACACCAAAGAACAAAGAGGATCTCTCCTTGCTCCTCATCAGCTGAGATTTCCAACCCCACTAGACCTTCAGTCCTCTCTGAGACCTGCAGTGAGAGGAATGAAGGTGTAGAATTAGGTGTGTCACAGCCAAGTACTTGTGGGCAATCTGCTTTTGGTACACCGACGTCAGATTGTACCAGGCAAATTTCCCTGCCCCAGCTGCTGCACCGCCGAAAGAAGTTTGCTCCCAGCCATCCACATGCCCAGCGGTTGAATGCTAGCTTGGCAAAATTGCTAGCACTTCAACTGCTGCCTTTTCAGTTGGTAGACTCTGCCCCCTTCCGTGAGTTTGTGGAATGTGCGGTTCCTCAGTGGCAGGTACCCAAACGCCACTTTTTCTCACGGAAGGCGATTCCGGCTCTCTACCGGCATGTGGAAGGCAATGTCCATGCCTCGCTGGACAGGGCGGTCAGCGGTAAGGTGCATATTACCGCTGACTCATGGTCCAGCAGGCATGGACAGGGACGTTACTTAAGTTTCACGGCGCATTGGGTGACTCTGCTGGCAGCTGGGAAGGATGCAGGACAAGGTGCAGTAGTGTTGGAGGTTGTTCCGCCACCACGCCTCCAAAATGCTGATTGTGACACACCTCTCTCCTCCACCCCCTCCTCTTCTTCTTCCTCCATGGCCTCTTCCTCGGAACCAGCGGTGCTCCGTAGGCGTTCAAGGGGCTACGCAAGTACGCAGGCCAAAAGATGCCATGCGGTGCTTGAGCTGGTGTGCTTGGGGGACAGGAGCCACACTGGGGCAGAGGTTCTGTCAGCTCTGCAGGGGCAGGTTCAGAGGTGGTTGACGCCACGCCAACTTAAGGCAGGAATGGTGGTTTGCGACAATGGCACCAACCTCCTCTCTGCCCTCCGACAGGGACAACTGACCCATGTGCCCTGTTTGGCTCACGTCCTTAACTTGGTGGTGCAGCGGTTCTTGGGCAGGTACCCGGGCTTACAGGATGTCCTGAGGCAGGCCAGGAAAGTCTGTGTGCATTTCCGCCGGTCATATAATGCCAGTGCTCGGCTGACGGACCTCCAAAAGGAGTTTAACCTGCCCAAGAACCGCCTAATCTGTGACATGCCCACCAGGTGGAACTCGACGTTGGCCATGCTGCAGCGGCTGCACACGCAGCAGAGGGCCATCAATGAGTACCTGTGCGACTATGGCACCAGGACAGGGTCAGGGGACCTTGGTTTTTTTTCCCCACGCCAGTGGGCCATGATCAGGGATGCATGCACTGTCCTGTCACCATTCGAGGAGGCCACGAGGATGGTGAGCACTGACAGTGCATGCATCAGTGACACTGTCCCCCTTGTCCACCTGTTGGAGCACACGCTGCGTGGAATAATGGACAGGGCACTTGAGGCAGAACAGAGGCAGGAAGAGGAGGACTTCCTTAGCTCTCAAGGCCCCCTTTATCCAGACAGTGTTCCTGCGTGCCCGCCGATCACACAGGAAGAGGACGAGGAGGAGGAGGAGGAGGAGGAGGAAGATTGTGTCAGTATGGAGGTGGAGCCTGGCACTCAGCATCAGCAGTCTTTAAGGGATCAGTCCCAAGGAACACATGGACTTGTACGTGGCTGGGAGGAGGTGGCTGCGGACGTTGTTGTCCTTAGTGACCCAGAGGACTCCGGACCGAATGCCTCAGCAAACCTACGCTGCATGGCCTCCCTGATCCTGCAAAGCCTGCGTAAGGATCCTCGTATTCGTGGTATCAAGGAGAAGGACCAATACTGGCTGGCAACCCTCCTTGATCCACGTTACAAGGGTAAGGTTGCGGACCTTATCTTGCCATCGCAGAGGGAGCAGAGGATGAAACATCTTCGGGAGGCCTTGCAGAAAGGTCTGTGCAACGCGTTCCCAGAGACTGGGAGGTTACAAACTCCTGTTTCTGGACAACGTGTTGCTGAGGCTTCGGTCAGTCAAAGAAGGAGCGGTGGAGAAGGTGGCCGTCTGACCGATGCGTTCAGACAATTTTTTGGTCCGCAGCCCCAAGGTATGATCGGTTCCAGCAACCATCGCCAGCGTCTGTTTTACATGGTGCAGGAATACCTAGGGGCAAGATCAGACTTGGACACCTTTCCCACCGAAAATCCTCTGGGTTACTGGGTCTTGAGGATGGATCACTGGCCAGAGCTTGCACAGTATGCAATTGAGCTACTGGCCTGTCCTGCATCCAGCGTTCTTTCGGAACGTACATTCAGTGCTGCTGGAGGCGTGGTAACCGATCACAGGGTGCGTCTGTCCACTGACTCGGTCGATCGGCTGACCTTCATAAAAATGAATCAGTCTTGGATCACCACCAGCTACCAAGCACCTGATGCTGATGTAACTGAACAATTTTTTTCAGATCCCTTCAAAGACTGCCTATGCTGATGCTGAGTGATTATCCCTGAGTAATTATCCTCTTCCTCCTCAATCATCACGCTGATAGCTTGTAAGAACATTTTTGGTTCTGGGCGCCACCACCAGTGCCTAAGGCACAATTTTTCAGCCCCTGTATAACAGGGGCGTGTAATTACAATTTTTGATGTAATACTTTGCAGCACGGCTCGTTCCTGCATTCCAACTAGAGTGTCTGTGAGGGGTTGCAGTGTTGTGGCACCAGCATCAGTGCCTAAGGCCCAATTTTTCTGCCCCTGTCTAACAGGGGCGTGTAATTACAATTTTTGATGCAATACTTTGCAGCAGTGCTCGTTCCTGCGTTCCAACTAGAGTGTCTGTGAGGGGTTGCAGTGTTGTGGCACCAGCACCAGTGCCTAAGGCCCAATTTTTCTGCCCCTGTCTAACAGGGGCGTGTAATTACAATTTTTGATGCAATACTTTGCAGCAGTGCTCGTTCCTGCGTTCCAACTAGAGTGTCTGTGAGGGGTTGCAGTGTTGTGGCACCAGCACCAGTGCCTAAGGCCCAATTTTTCTGCCCCTGTCTAACAGGGGCGTGTAATTACAATTTTTGATGCAATACTTTGCAGCAGTGCTCGTTCCTGCGTTCCAACTAGAGTGTCTGTGAGGGGTTGCAGTGTTGTGGCACCAGCACCAGTGCCTAAGGCCCAATTTTTCTGCCCCTGTCTAACAGGGGCGTGTAATTACAATTTTTGATGCAATACTTTGCAGCAGTGCTCGTTCCTGCGTTCCAACTAGAGTGTCTGTGAGGGGTTGCAGTGTTGTGGCACCAGCACCAGTGCCTAAGGCCCAATTTTTCTGCCCCTGTCTAACAGGGGCGTGTAATTACAATTTTTGATGCAATACTTTGCAGCAGTGCTCGTTCCTGCGTTCCAACTAGAGTGTCTGTGAGGGGTTGCAGTGTTGTGGCACCAGCACCAGTGCCTAAGGCCCAATTTTTCTGCCCCTGTCTAACAGGGGCGTGTAATTACAATTTTTGATGCAATACTTTGCAGCAGTGCTCGTTCCTGCGTTCCAACTAGAGTGTCTGTGAGGGGTTGCAGTGTTGTGGCACCAGCACCAGTGCCTAAGGCCTAATTTTTCAGCTCCTGTTCAACAGGGGCATGTAATTACAATTCTTGATCTAATATTTCACAGCAGGGCCCTGTGAGGGCTTACAGTGTTTTGGCCACAGCAACACCTAAGGCCCAAATTTCTGCTGAGTATATAGGGCAGGACCCTACTTTCAAACATCTAACTTACAAACGACTCCTACTTGCAAACGGAAGGAGACAACAGGAAGTGAGATGAAATCTACCCATAGGAAGGGAAATTCTCTCATGTAAGAGTTAATATGGGAAAACAATTTCTCCTTTCCACTTATGCTTTCCAATCCTTGTTCCACAAAAAAACCCAAATTTTCAAAAAACATTTTTCATTGGGACAAAAAAGTGAGGTGAAATCTTCTGAAGAGGAGGAAAGACGCAAAACAAATGTCACAGGGGTGATAACCCTTCCCTATGTTTTCCAAAAAGCTTAGAAAAGATTTTTTGGCTGGAGCTAAACACATTAAAAATGTTCAAAATTACAAAGAGATTCTACTTAACAACAAACCTACAGTCCCTGTCTTGTTTGCACCGCCTGTATACTGCTGTTCAGAGTATATAGGGACCTTTCCTTATTTTAATTTGGGTGCGGGGTTCCCCTTAATATCCATACAAGACCCAAAGGGCCTGGTAATGGACTGGGGGGTACCCATGCCGTTTGTCTCACTGATTTTCATCCATATTGCCAGGACCCGACATGACATTAAACCCGCAAGCAGTTTTAAATGAGATTTTTTCCTTTAAAAATGACATTTGGTGCAGGGACTGTTCTAAACATGGGAAACACGCGTCACTTTACAGGCATACTATAGACACCCCCCAGGTACGATATTTAAAGGAATATTTCACTTTTTTTTTTTTTACTTTAAGCATCATTAAAATCACTGCTCCCGAAAAAACGGCCGTTTTTAAAAGTTTTTTTTGCATTGATACATGTCCCCTGGGGTAGGACCCGGGTCCCCAAACCCTTTTTAGGACAATACCATGCAAATTAGCCTTTAAAATGAGCACTTTTGATTTCGAACGTTCGAGTCCCATAGACGTCAATGGGGTTCTAACGTTCGTGCGAACTTTCGGTCCGTTCGCGGGTTCTGGTGCGAACCGAACCGGGGGGTGTTCGGCTCATCCCTAGTCTTCAATAGCAAGGGGTGTGGCCTTGACAGGAAGGGGTGGGTCATATAAAAAAATTAGGGGGTGCATGAGTTTAGTCAAGCCTAGGGCAGCACAAAACCTAAATACACTACTGGTTAAAACCCCATTAATTTTTTTCCACATCTGTGTCCCACGGGTTGCAGGAATTTTTTTTAATCTGCACTCTAGTTGCAATCTTCACAGGGGCCCCATCCAGTTTTTCTCAGCAGGGGATCTGTCTGTGAGCAACTGACAGGTCTGTGTCCGCTCATGCTGTCAGTTTAAACCCAAGTGCCCTCTGATCCGGCCAAATGGGGGGGAATGGAGGCCCATCCATCCTTTCTTTTTGCCAGATTAGAGGTTTCCATTTAAATCTGCCGTTCCATAGAGAACAATGGGCGGTCTGATCAGGTTTGCCTAAAAAATAGACAGGAGGACCCAATCAGACAACTCATGTGAAAGGGGCCTGAAATACAACCCACATGGATTGCTTTTTAGAGCATTGGCTAGTTTAGTGAACCTGGACTAACAACAGTCACTGTAATGCTACCCATATTGCTGTCCTTTTAACATGGTGACATCAGCTGACATCTATTCTACATGTGTGTGATGTTACTTTCACTCTGCTAAAAAAGGACAGTAATAGGACTGGCAATACAGTGATTGAAATTAACAGGGGTGCACACCAAAAGAAAGCTCTACTTGTGGGGAAAAAAAAAGGTTAATTTTGTTTGGGTACAACGTCACACGACCGCACAATTGTCAGTTAAAGCGACGCAGTGCCGTATCTCAAAAAATGCTCTTGTCAGGAGGGGGGTAAATCCTTGCGGGGCTGAAGTGGTTAAAAAGTTAGACCATTATGTAAACATTACAATACGGGGAGAGGACGGTATAGAACACCAGGGCATGCACACATACTGCCCATCAGCCCTCTGCATGTGGCCCACAAGCTGTTGGGCACTATTTAGCACAGTGGCAGTGGGGTGCCGGAGCAGATGGCACTGAAGAATAGACTGTACTCTGAGACACCTTTACCTCCATCCACAGTACAAGTCAAGCCCTGGCTGGTGAACTGAAAAGGAGAACAGCACAGGAGGGTGTATTCAGAAGTATACAGCTTCACATTGTACACAGGACAAGATAACTTCCACTTCTTCCAGTGCCTAAATCTGATGAGACATCATCTACAAATCTGTCTGCATCATGCATAGAATTGTGTGTCGCAGGTTCCCCTGTCTGGGCAATGGTGGCATTAGATCCATTATTCCAGAGGCAACAGCTGGCACGGGTCCATTACGTGCAATGATAGCATCAGGCTCATTACTGTGGGCGGCAGCGGGGCACAGAGCCATTACTGTGGGCGGCAGTGGGGCACAGAGCCATTACTGTGGGCGGCAACAGGGCACAGACCAATTACGTGCAATGATCGCATCAGGCTCATTACTCTGGGCAGGCTCAGATCCATTACTCTGGGTGGCAGCGGGCACGGGTCTATTATGTGCAATGATAGCATCAGGCCCATTACTCTGGGCGGCAGCAGGCACAGGTCTATTATGTGCAATGATAGCCACAGGTCCTTTATTGTTAACAGCAGGCACAGAATTATACTTCACACCATTTTGAGTTGTAGTTCGTGGGATCACATTTCTGGAACACTTCTGAGGCTATGAAAGAAAAGAGGACATGTCAGATGATTATATAGGATGCCCTCATAAAAAACTCTTTATGGTTGATCTACTTCAAATCTTCCACCATCCTGTACCACCGCCAAAATCCAGAAGTGGATTCTGTCAAGATCCTCCCATGTAGGCCATTCTATGTGTTACACCCCAATCTCCACTCCATCTTCGCTTCCTCTCAGACTCTCCTCAGTGTGGAACGCTATGTCACCCTGTGGATGCTGGTGGTGGTACAATACAATGGACATTTTAAAGTGACCCCATCACCCTGTCCATACAGGTGACAGTGTCACTGGACAGAGCCTCCTCCCCCTATACTCACCTTACAGTCGCTCCTTTAAAGCTTCACGCTCACCTGCAACCAATAAGAATACCTGACATTTCCAGGTATAAAAGGAACATGGGGCCTGCTCCCGTGTGATGGTGCCTGGTAGCAGCTAATGACTAGACCCAAGCACATGACCAGGAGAGGGATGTCACTGCTCCTCTGGATTGCCCACACAGCCAACCTCAGTTGATCAAACCAAAAAACAAAAAACAAAAGCACACACACACGGTTCTAGCACCAGAGCTAGGTTCCATAAGGATGGACCATGGCCTTGGACCTGTAGAGCACCCTGCAGCTAGCTACAAGCATTGCACCAAGCACCAAAATGTGAGCTCCCAACTTAGGATTGAGTTCCTGAAGCAACATTACAGGCTATTCCCCATGGTGTAGGGTACAAAGGTTTGCAACGAGATTGCACTGATCCAGATGCATGGCATCCATTTTTGTGATAGAAGACAGTGAAGTGTTGAGTGAAGAATTTAACGTAAAATAGATCAAGCTTAGGGATTTCTCCATTAGGGAGATAAAAGTTCTTCATTAGAAGAAAAAGAAGAAGAACTTACAGAGTGGGGTTATAGGTGGGAAGTCCAACAAAGCTTTGCCATTGTCCAATCACCTGAAGGTACCAGCCTATAACCCAAAGTCTATATATTTATAGACTTTGGGTTTTAGGCTGGTACCTTCAGGTGATTGGACAATGGCAAAGCTTTGTTGAAGTAATGTTGCTTCAGGAACTCAATCCTGAGTTAGGAGCTCACATTTTGGTGCAATGCTTGTAGTTAGTTGCAGGGTGCTCTACAGGTCAAGCCTGCGTCCTATACTGTATGATAAAAGTTTTGGCTTCACTCACTTATTTTAAAGCTTTGGGCCGAGTTCACACATATGCAAATTTGATGAGGGTTTCCCGCATCCAATTTGCATGACATGAGAATGCACCCAGCTCTCAATGGAGCCGGTTCACACATCTCCAGGGTGGCCGTGGTCTCCATTCCAAAAGGGTGCTGTGCAAATCTGGGGTCTGGTTCAGGTGCGAATTCAGGCAAAAATTTGGACCCGATTCACACCTGAACTGGAATGCACCTGAATATTTTGATGGAATACTTATCAATTTCACATATCCCACGAGGACTAAGGATCAAAAAATTTCCTACCTCAGATTTATTCAATGAAGAGTTTAAAAAGGAATGGACAGACACTCTGGATACCTGTTCCTCTAAACTCATGAAAATCCTTATTGCCTCAAAGAAAAAAGAAACGCAAAAATTGCAATTGGATATAGCTTCAATACAAAAAGATCTTGTCACTTCACAGACCGCTAAAGGCTTTACAGAACTCGATGAAAGATTGAATAAGAAACTGGACAGAATGGAAAAAACAGTGATTGACACCAAGAAAGGTAAAATGGCTTGTGACAAGGATGATTATGAAAATAAAAAGGTTTATACCTGGAACAAGCCACCTTTCAATTCCAGCAGATCGCGTAGAAATCGAGGCAAACAAGTGAGCTTTTCAGACTACAAAGGGGAATCAGCAGATAACACCTTGGCACCTACTATGTCAGACTCATCACTCGACAGATCTTTAACCTCTTCAGAGTCAACTAGACCGAATAACAACCGCCCCCCAGGAAACCCTCACAGGTCAGGACAAACCAAGAAAAAGAAATCCTCCACAAAAAGACAAGAAGAGGGGGGCAGGAAACACAAACACCACAAACAACGCACGCTACATGCTGCGGGAGAAGTCAAAGAGATGAAGTACAGTGTCATTAATCTGTCCAAAAGGCCACTTAACCCTGAAGAAACTAGTCTTTTGGCAAGAGGTTTGAACTTTTGTCCCAGCAGACACTTTAACCTTTTTTTGAAACAATCTTGGACATTAACAAGTTTTCACGATCTTTAACCCTTAGGAAACATTTCTTTGATTGCTCACCAGATAAAATTAATAGGTCCACAGACAGCTGCGACACAGGTGAGTCTTTACCTTCACCCAAGTTATTTATTGAAAACTGTGCTTTACAGGATTTAATTGATTTGGCAGATGAATCTGATCAATCCCCTCGGGACCCCACCGATACGCATCATGAGATTCCCAAGGGTAGATCAGACTTTTACCCGGTGGCTTCCAGAGGGAAAGATCTTGATTTGTTCCAAAAAATGGTGGAAGGGGACTTAGTGTGCCTGGCTCACAGCTGTAACAAAGAGAAGTCAACACAGGACAATCTGACCATCAGGGAGAGACAAGCACTTAAAAGTCTGTCGACAGATGATCAGATTGTCATTAGAAATGCTGACAAAGGTGGGATGGTGACAGTTTTAGACGCAGAATTTACAAAAGAGAGGCCTTACGCCAATTATCGGATATACATACATATCAGAGGCTGTCATCCAATCCCACTGCCCCCTTCAAGAAAGAACTCATGACATTATTAGATAGAGCAGTGCAAGTAGGAATATTCACTTCTACGGATTAAGAATCATTTATTCCGGAATATCCTATAACACCGGTATTTCATCATTTGCCCAAAATCCATAAGGGGTTAGATCCCCTTACAGGACGCTTTGGAGTATCTTTTGATGCACAACTTCTTCATGTTTGATGGGGACTATTATCTCCAAAGATGCGGGGCCTCCATGGGAGCGAAATTTTCGCCCTCACTGGCCAACCTGTATATGGGTTGGTGGGAGAGGTCCCACATCTTTGGACCAGATAGCCCCTGTCGTATGGATACGATTTTCTTCTGTCGTTTCATAGATGACTTGTTGTTCATCACATCTGGTGAAAAGGCAAATTTAAATGTCTGGCTTTCATATTTTAATGACAACTTGCTAAATCTGAAATTTACGGGTTATTTACAAATTAAATCCATTGACTTCTTAGATGTAAAACTGGTGGGTGCGGAAGGCATAATTCAATCTAGTCTTTACAGAAAAGCTCTTAGTGGAAACACCCTACTTAGGGCCGATTCCGCACATCCCAGTCATACGATCACAGGGATACCATATGATCAGTTTGAAACGCCTGTGTAGTTCCCCAGAGGTCTTTGAAACTGAGGCCAATAATATGGCACACAGATTCAGAGCCAGAGGCTATACAGAAGCACTTATCCATAAAGCACTTGACACAGTAAGATCTATCCCTAGATCCTCACTTTTGAAGAAAAAGTCACATAAGAAAACCACACGAAAAGCGGATATGTCCCCTCACGTTCCAGTTTTCTCAACATCGTATAGTTCAGAATTCATTAAAATTAAGAAAATTATAATTAAGCACCTTCCTGTTCTATACAATGATACAGCTTATAATAACATTCTTTCTAAAGGGATTAAAGTAGTCTCCCATAGGGCACCTACTTTAGGATGCTCCCTCTCTCCTAGTCTGTTCTTGACTAACCGAACCAAACCTAATTGGCTCAGCTTTACTGGTAACTTTAGGTGTGGAATCAAAACCTGCAACTATTGCAGATATATTAAAACAGGCAAACATATCAAATCTTGCAGCAATAAGAAAGAGTTCCAGATCTCAGCCGTTATAAACTGTAACACCAAGTTTGTTACACATGTCATCACATGCACGATCTGTCAGGTACAATACAATGGTCGCACAACACGGCGCCTCAGGGACCGGTTGTACGATCACCTGCATGACATTGAAAAAGACAATCTAGCTAATGTAGCGAAACACTGGATTTTTACACATCATAAAGATACCTCTAGTTTGGTTATCCAAGGTATTGACAGGATCACAACACCAGTGAGAGGAGGTGACAGATTTCAAATATTGTGTAAAGGCCCATACACATGATAGGACTTTTTAACAACAAACATGCAAATTAGCAGTTTTAAGGCAACATCCTACCGTGTGTACGCTCCATCGGACAAACTTTTTCGGTTTTCATCGGACAAATGTCTGTGCAAACAGACAAACTTTCCGGCAACAAAAGTCCTATGGTGCAAAATCCTATAGTGTGTACACAAGTCCATAGGACTTTAGTCCAAAGTACAAACACGCATGCTCAGAACCAATGCAAAAGATCAGACAACAACACAGAAAATGACCAAAAGAGCTGAAAAACCACGTGATTTGGTGAAAGTTGGCTGAAAAAGTCCTGCAGTGTGTATGCTTAATTAGTTTACGGCCGACGCCCTTTGTACAAAAATCCACAGGAAAGTTTGTACAAAGTCCTATCATGTGTATGGGCCTTTGGCGTAAAGTCCTTTGGATTTTTCTACTGGACACCAGGATCCCGTCGGGGTTAAACTTTGAATGGGATGTTTCCCATTTTTATGAATAGAAACATCTAGCGCGAATCCTAATAGTTTGTCACGTCTAAGAGATTTATATCCTTCCAAGTTATTTATTCATTTATATGTTTATATATGTGGATGTTTTAGGAACCATACACACATTTATACTTGGATGGAGACACAATCTATAAACCTGTCCCGACAAATCCATTTCTTTTCTTACCATCTTTAAGTGAATGAATGAGCTATACAAGTCACTCATTCATTCATTCAGCGCTATACAAGTCACTCATTCATTCATTCATTCAGCACTATACAAGTCACTCATTCATTCATTCAGCGCTATACAAGTCACTCATTCATTCATTCATTCAGTGCTATACAAGTCACTCATTCATTCATTCATTCAGTGCTATACAAGTCACTCATTCATTCATTCAGTGCTATACAAGTCACTCATTCATTCATTCATTCAGTGCTATACAAGTCACTCATTCATTCATTCATTCAGCACTATACAAGTCACTCATTCATTCATTCAGCGCTATATAAGTCACTCATTCATTCACCATCTTTAAGTCTCTTTTTCGTAAAGAATCCAACAGGCCATTGTTTCTAGCGGCAGTCATATAAATATCAGGACATTTTTGTCGTATATCATAGTCTTTTCATAAGCATGACATACTGTCATCTTTACGGTTTATATCAAAAATCATCTTTGAGAGTTCCGGTCTGTTAGGTGTAGAATTGTTCCATATATTCACTTATTCATTTATATTCCATTTTCACTGCTACACTCTATAACAGAAACAGCAACAATGTAGATTTGGAAGTTAAGTTCTATTCATTTCATTTTATATATTTCTTATTTTTTAAAAATGGTTTAACCATGTAGCAATTTTTACTGTGTGACAAAGTATCCAATAGCTTTGAGCTTTGCGCTCAAGGAAGGAGTAGAAAAGAAGAGCGCATTTGATGTTATGTGAAACTATTTACATATGCATACACAAAAATTAGTACTGTGAGAGTATTGATATATGCTGTGTTTATGTTTTTTTGTTCTCAGACTTTGTGACTGGTGATTGAAGACCATACACGCACAGACCAATTGCACAACATCTATATATGTATTTGCTGTCTGAGGTCTTAGTGCAGTTGGTCGGGTTTTACTGAGACTATGCGGATATTAACCGCAGTTCTGTTCTCTATCGCATTTGTCTTCTGAACATTGTTCAATTTCTACATACACCTTATATAGCACTCGTTTTTCTCTTTTTATATTCAGTTCATTATATTGTGATTTTGTCTTTATTTTATACATGCATACTCACAAACAATAACTAATTTACTTTTTATTTACAACACTTCACTCTTTGTAAGTAGTTCACATTATAGTATATTATAATTACATACACATATATTCCCATAGGGCCAAGCCAGTGTATCATATTATATTTATGTGCATCAAACATTCATATATATGTATTCAATATATGTCTGTCATGCTTATTAAACGACACGGAAGCCCCCGGCTCATATGCAAAATTATTTATTCACTTATTTATGCACTTCACACACATGCATTTTTTTTCATTCGGTCTACATTAAAAAAAATTCCTTCAGATATTTTGGTCTTATGTCACTCACACGTTATATATATATTTTTCATATAGTATCCTTCACCATTGCACTTCAATATTCGTTACGATTCCACCCCAACCAACTCACACAGGTTATTTATTTTTATTTTTATTCTATTTTTGATTTTTTCTTATCTTGTAGCCTATTTATTGATGCTTGTATTTTCATACTCTACATTTGTATCAAATGTGATTCCACCGCATGTCATTAACCCAGCTAAACTAGCACTGAGATCTCATGCAGCCAAGCTGTCAGCTGCCTAGCATTATCTCATTAATGCTGGGTCATGTGACATGCATGTTTTATGTATAAAAGTGGTCATCACTCTTATGTAAGCCAGCTATAAGTAAGCGCTCTGCAAGAGCGTGAAACGCATTAGCGGCTAAGCTGTATTGCTCCAGCGGTGTCATGTACTAATTTTATGCCACGTTTTGAATAAAGATTTTATTTGCTCATTCCGGAGTGCGGCTGTCCAGATCTTTTCCTGCACGTATACAATTGCATCACCTGGAGCTCTCACCTTTTCACACAGTGGAGGACAGGAGACTCGAGCCCGAATAGCCTGGAGCGGTGGTAACTATTTTTGGAACGCACCGGACCCCATGCTGGGAACCACGGCCGCCCATATGTGAACCCAGCCTTAGATACACTTTACCCAGGTCCTGCACCTGTATAAAACTTCTGGGCCAAACAGTTTTAATGTTTGTTACTGGCCTATTGCTTTGGTGATACAGCTTTGTCATAACTTATGATAAAGTAAAGTTTTTTTTTTTTTTTAGTGGTCTGCATTTTAAATAGAAAACTATTTTGCAATATACAGTGCATCCGGAAAGTATTCACAGCGCTTCACTTTTCCCACATTTTGTTATGTTACAGCCTTATTCCAAAATGGATTAAATTCAATATTTTCTTTAAAATCCTACAAGCAATACCCCATAATGACAACATGAAAAAGTCTGTTTGCAAATTTATTAAACGTAAAACAAAAAAATCCCATGTACATAAGTATTCACAGCCTTTGCCATGATGCTCATAATTGAGCTCAGGTGCCTCCTGTTTCCACTGATCATCCTTGAGACAATTCTACAACTTGGAGTCCACCTGTGGTCAATTCAGTTGATTGGACATGATTTGGAAACGCGCACACACCGGTCTATATAAGGCCCCACAGTTAACAATGCATGTCAGAGCACAAACCAAGCCATGAAGTCCAAGGAATTGTCTGTAGACCTCAGAGACAGGATTGTATGGAGGCACAGATCTGGGGAAGGGTACAGAAAAATTTCTGCAGCATTGAAGGTCCCAATGAGCACAGTGGCCTCCATCATCCGTAAATGAAAGAAGTTTGGAACCACCAGGACTCTTCCTAGAGCGGACCACCCGGCCAAACTGAGCGATCGGGGGAGAAGGGCCTTAGTCAGGGAGGTGACCAAGAACCCGATGGTCACTCTGACAGAGCTCCAGCATTTCTCTGTGGAGAGAGGAGAACCCTGTCAGAAGACCACCATCTCTGCAGCACTCCACCAATCAGGCCTGTATGGTAGAGTGGCCAGATGGAGCCACTCCTCAGTAAAAGGCACATGACAGCCTGCCTGGAGTTTGCCAAAAGGCACCTGGAGGACTCCCAGACCATGAGAAACCAAATTCTCTGGTCTGATGAAACAAAGATTGAACTCTTTGGTCTGAATGACAGGCATCATGTCTGAAGGAAATCAGTCACCGCTCATCACCTGGCCAATACCATCCCTACAGTGAAGCATGGTGGTGGCAGCATCATGCTGTGGGGATGTTTTTCAGTGGCAGGAACTGGGAGACTTGTCAGGATTGAGGGAAAGACAAATGCAGCAATGTACAGAGACATCCTTGATGAAAACCTGCTCCAGAGCGCTGTGCACCTCAGACTGGGGCAAAGGTTCATCTTCCAACAGGACAACGACCCTAAGCACACAGCCAAGATTACAGAGGAGTGGATACAGGACAACTCTGTGAATCTCCTTGAGTGACCCAGCCAGAGCCCAGACCTGGACCCGATTGAACATCTCTGGAGAGATCTGAAATGGCTGTGCACCGACACTCCCCATCCAACCTGATGGGGCTTGAGAGGTCCTGCAAAGAATGGAGAGAAACTGCCCAAAAATAGGTGAGCCAAGCTTGTAGCATTATACTCAAAAAGACTTGAGGCTGTAATTGGTGGCAAAAGGAGCTTCACCAAAAGTATTGAGCAAAGGCTGTGATACTTATGTACATGGGATTTTATTTTTTATTTATTTTTTTCCTTTTAATACATTTGCAAAGATTTCAAAACAAACTTCTTTCATGTTGTCATTATGGGGTATTGTTTGCAGTATTTTGAGGAAAATGAATTTAATCCATTTTGGAGTAAGGCTGTAACATAACAAAATGTGAAAAAATTGAAGCAATGTGAATACTTTCAGGATGCACTGCATATTGCAAAAAAGTTTTCTATTCAATCTGCAGACACCTTTACCAGTTTGACCAGTATTTTTATTTTTTATTTTTTTTATTTTTTAAATAGCAGAAGATTTTAAAAGAAGTGAAAATGACTTGCCAAACATTCACTAGTAGTAAACCAATCACTAACCTTTAAAATATATTCACCAGCAGTGAATGTCAGATAAACTGCTTTATAAATACCTCCCCAGCATTACTGTGCATTGCATTCTTAATTATCCCAGTTTGTGATGACACTTAGGCCGCGTACACACGAGCAGACTTTACGGCAGACTTTGCCCAGCAGACTTTTTGACGGACTTTACAACGGCCTTTCCGAATGAACGGACTTGCCTACACACAATCAACCAAAGTCCGACAGATTTGTATGTGATGACGTACACCGGACTAAAACAAGGAAGTTCATAGTTAGTAGCCAATAGACACCCTAGCGTCGTTTTTTGTCCGTCGGACTAGCATACAGACGAGCGGACTTTTCGACCGGACTCGAGTCCGTTGGACAAATTTGAAACATATTTCAAATCTAAGTCCGTCAAACTTTTGAGAAAACAAAGTCCGCTGGAGCCCACACACACGATCAAATTGTCCGACGAAATCTGGTACGCCGGACCAAGTATGCCGTAAAGTCCGATCGTGTGTACGCGGCATAAGGGGTCGATGTCACATCCAAACAAACAAACAATCAGGATGAAAATTATCGTACTTTAGCCAAAGACATGCTGGTAGGATAATTGGCTCTGGTCTATATTGTCCCTACTATGTGTATGAATGGGAGTTAGGGACCTTAGATTGTAAGCTCCTTGAGGGCAGGGACTGATGTGAATGTACAATGTATATGTAAAAACGCTGTGTAAATTGACAGCGCTATACAAGTACCTGAAAAAAAATATATATATTAACCGCCTCACGCAGATATACTGCAGCAGAAGGCCACGTACAGGCAGAATCACGTACCTGTAAGTTGCCCTTAAAGAGGCAGATTGCATGCACGCCGGGAGCTCCACGAGTCCAATCGCGGGTCCTGCAAACTCGATGTCTGCGGGGATACCTGCAATAGTCTCACGGAGAGGAAGAACAGGCAAATGCTGATGTAAACAAGCATCTCCCCATTCTGTCTATTGACAGGACACTGATCACAGCTCCCTGTAATCGGGAGCGGTGATCAGTGTCGTGTAACACACAACCCCTCCCCCCCACAGTTAGAATCACTCCCTAGGACACACTTAACCCCTGCAGTGCCACCTAGAGGTTAACCTGTTCACTGCCAGTCACATTTTACACAGTAATTAATGCATTTTTAATAGCACTGATCGCTGTATAAATGTGAATGGTCCTAAAATCACGCCAAAAGTGTCCATTCTGTCTGCCATAATGTCGCAGTCACGGGAAAAAAAAAGGCTGATCGCCGCCATTACTAATAAAAAAAAATTCATAAAAAGGCCACAAAACTATCCCCCATTTTGTAGACGCTATAACTTTTGCGCAAACCAATCAATAAACGCTTATTGCGATTTTTACCAAAAACATGCAGAAGAATACATATCGGCCTAAACTGAGAAAAAAAAAGGTGTTTTTTTTAATAATTTTTTGGGGGATATTCATTATAGCAAAAAATAAAAAAATATAATGCGTTTTCTTCAAAATTGTCGCTATTTTTTGTTTATAGCACAAAAAATAAAAACCGCAGAGGTGATCAAATACCACCAAAAGAAAACTCTATTTGTGGGAAGAAAAAAGGACGTCAATTTTGTTTGGGAGCCACGTCGCACGACCGCGCAATTGTCAGTTAAAGCAACGCAGTGCCAAATCGCAAAAAAGTGCTCTGGTCTTTGGCCAGCCAAATGGTCTGGGGCTTAAGCGTAGTTCCTAGATCTTTTTTTTTTTTTTACTTGGAGTATCTTATAAAAAGAGCTCTAGGTGGAAGTGGTGGTAAACTGTGGGGGCCATTTACTAAAACTGGAGCGTGCAAAATCTGGGCGCAGCTCTGTAAAGAAACCAATTCAGGTTTTAGGCTCAGTTCACACTTGTGCAATGTGGAAACTCTGCAAATCCACTGCAGGTTCCCACATCGCACCTGAGTCGCAAGGCAGTTCACACTGCCATGTGCGAACTGCTGGGAGTGTCAACTACAAAGTTAATGACACCCCCATTTCAGTTCACAATCGCATCGCACATATATCGCCTGTAATTTACAGTGCGAATCACATGCGATATCGCACCAATGTGAACCCAGCCTTCTTGTCATTGAACAAGCTGAAATTAAAAGCTGATTGGCTACCATGCACAGCTGTAAAAGATTCTGAGTGCTGCGGTTTTACTAAATCTACCCGTGTGACCAGTGGTGCGATGTAATACCTGGTCATCCACCTGAGCCCAAGCTCTTAAAGCAGAGTGCCACCCAAAAGTGGAACTTTTGCTTATCTGTCTCCTCACCTCCACATTTGGCACATTTTGAGGGGGGAGGTACCCTGTCCCCAAATCCGTCGGACCTCGCCGTGGCGAGGAGCATCAGAAGTCCGGCCCCTGGCTCCTCCCTCCCCTGCTGTCAGGCCAGTAAGAGCGCAGCGTGCATGCGCATTAAGGACCCCTTGCCAGCAAAAGGCAGCAGCACCCAATGGAATCATCAGCTGTGGTGCCAACATTGTGGACTCCAGGACAGGCAAGTGTCCTAATATTAAAATTTCATCAGCTACAGTATGTGTAGCTGCCGACTTATTTTTGGAGAGGGGGGGCGTGGAAGTTCCAGATTTCCAGTGTCATCTAAAGCCCATAATGCTTTTTTTTCCAAAGGAGCATCTTATAAAAGGGCTCTAGGTAGAAGTGGTGGTAAACTGTGGGGTTGATTTACTAAAACTGGAGTGTGCAAAATCTGGTGCAGCTCTGCATAGAAACCAAATCAGCTTCCAGGTTTTATGGTCATTGAACAAGCTGAGGTTACAATCTGATTGGCTACCATGCACAGCTGCACCAGATTCTGAGTGCTCCAGTTTTAGTAAATCTCCCTGTATGACCAGTGGTGCGATGTAATACCTGGTCATCCACCTGAGACTAAGCTCCTAATGATGTTATGCATTAGGCAAACAAAAGCTCAAATTTTTATTTGCATTGTCCATAAAAAATAAAATATAAATAATTAAAAAAATCACATCAATGGCATTAATAAAAATTACCAAAGGAAGGCCCCCGTATGCGATAGCAAATGGTTTAAAAAGCATTTTGGTATGCGAATATCAGAACTTCAAAATTTGTTCTGTCACAAAGCTTTCAAATATATCTGCACATGAAAAGGTTAAATTATTGGCAGCTCACAGACAGTAAGTGCTCATACTATTCATTTCTGCACCAGCCGACTGCTTATTATTACTGCAATACTAAAGTGAAATATGCAATATTACTCACCCGATATATCAGGAAGAGAATAAGCCCCACTGCCAATATTCCCAGGACAACACCAACAGCGATAAATTTATTTGTCCTATATGCATTATAATCTGTGGAAAAATAAACGTGATTTAGATTTCCAAGACTTAGATATACCTGTGATAAATATACAATGTATCAGTCTGTATGGTCGGTGGTCATGTGACATCTCACCTGTATAATCCTCCCTCCATCAGGAGAGCAGAGAAGAGACAACAAGACACAATGTTACTATTCTGTGTCACACTCCCACTATGATCCTCCAGAGAAGAGGAGACAGGACCCCAAATATAACATGACCCCCCATAGTCACCAATACCTTCTGTTTCCAGAACTTTGCTGAATACGGGATTATTGATGAGATGTATTCCCGGATCTCCTCACTGACCGGGTTTGTGATCCTGACCCGGAATCTCCTCTCGGCATCGTCTCTCTGCACACTGGGGATAATCAGCGTCCTATTGTCATCTATCAGCCGGTATCTTTCAGGGAGAGGCTCCCCGTCCACCTCCCAGGTCACAGCGCTCTCTTCTCCAGAGAACTGGATGCTCACAGCGACCTCCTCACCCAAACCAACTGAAGTTACTGGAGATGTTGGAGATGAGAACTGAATTTGGAGAAGGACAGTCACATCAGTCACAAGTCACCAACACAGAGCCCAGAGACATGAAATCGAGTGCTAGTCATGTGATGTGCAGCCCCTCATCACCCCTATAGAGAGTGTGGTGTTCCTTTTCACAGCCATACCCATCCCAGTGTCACCACACCAGTGTAAACCAGCAACAATGTTCCTTATTACAACCACACCCACAGAGTCATGAAACCAGACTAAGGTCTCTTTCACACGGGCTTTCCAATCAGGTCCGACTGTCAGTTTCAGGCAGACCCTCCATTCACTCTTATGGAGCAGCGGATGCCAGCAGGGACATGTCAGCTGACACCCGCTGCTCTCTAATTCGATCCATGAAAACCCGATGAAAGGTGACCCTAGTTTCCATCAGTCTGGCAGATTGCATGGGATGAAAAAAAAAACGTACATGCGGTCTGCGTTCATCCAATCTCCCCATAAAGGAGAGCCGGGATCTGACAGGAGACGGAACCGTTATCCGCCTGCTGAGCGGGGGGAGGGGAGATCAGCGGATCGATCCCCCACTGAGCAAACCAGAGTCCGCCGGGCTGACGACCCATGTGAAAGGACCTTAAAGCCTCGTACACATGACTTTGTCATTTGTTCAAATCAAAGGACTGAAAAAAAAAAACTCCCCTGCTGTCCCCACCTTCCCTGCCAGAAGGCTCCAGTTAGTGCTGATCAGGAGCTGGTTGGTAGACCTTTTTTCGGTCATGCCCCTTCGAAAGAAGCCAGCCAACTCTGCAGTCTCTGGTGATCTCCTGCAGTATGTCCGAAGTCTCTGGTTATCTCCTGCAGTATGTCCGCAGTCTCTGGTTATCTCCTGCAGTATGTCCGTAGTCTCTGGTTATCTCCTGCAGTATGTCCGCAGTCTCTGATTGTCTCCTGCAGTATGTCCGCAGTCTCTGATTGTCTCCTGCAGTATGTCCGCAGTCTCTGATTGTCTCCTGCAGTATGTCCGCAGTCTCTGATTGTCTCCTGCAGTATGTCCGCAGTCTCTGATTGTCTCCTGCAGTATGTCCGCAGTCTATGATTGTCTCCTGCAGTATGTCCGCAGTCTCTGATTGTCTCCTGCAGTATGTCCGCAGTCTCTGATTGTCTCCTGCAGTATGTCCGCAGTCTCTGATTGTCTCCTGCAGTATGTCCGCAGTCTATGATTGTCTCCTGCAGTATGTCCGCAGTCTCTGATTGTCTCCTGCAGTATGTCCGTAGTCTCTGATTGTCTCCTGCAGTATGTCCGCAGTCTATGATTGTCTCCTGCAGTATGTCCGTAGTCTCTGATTGTCTCCTGCAGTATGTGTTTTTAACCCTTGAAATGCTGTGGAAGCTATATTGGGAGGGGGAACCCGATTTGATGGCAATAGTCAGCTTGCTATCAAAATCTGCTTCCCCTGGACAGAAAGGGTCTGGAGTAAGAAGGAAGAGTGAGGATGATTTATACAAAGAGTAGAGCAGTCAGAGAAACAGATGTGCACAGTGGCTGCGTTTGATATTTTTTTTTTCCTAAATTTTTCAGTTTGTTTGCGCCCCCCAAAAAACTTTTCAGCACCAACTGCCACTGGGAGGGGGTAATAATAAATTAGATAAAATGAATAGAAGGTGTAACAATAATGTAAAATAATAGAAGTGTTAACAATAATTATAAAATAAATGGAGGTGTAATAATAAATAAAATAATAGGAGGGGCAATAAAAAATTAGATAAAATAATAGGAAGAGAAGATGATAATGATGACGTGTATACTGATAGATATATAATAGGTGGTAGGAGTAATAATAATAATAATAATAATAATAATAATAGGGACTGCGGGGAGAATTTCCAGTGTCTAAAAATAATAGAAGTGATATCAATAAACATTATTAAATAATAGGAGGGGATAATAATGAAGACGTAGGAGGGGTAAGAATAAATTAGACACATTAATATGAAGGGATAATAATGATGACGTGTGTATACTTATATATATATATATATCTATCTACATATATATTATATATATATAGATAGATAGATAGATAGATAGATAGATAGATAGATAGATAGATAGATAGATAGATAGATAGATAGATAGATAGATAGATAGATATGTGTGTGTTTGTATGGATTAATAATTTTGTACAGGGATTTATATATATATATATATATATATACATACACACCCACATATAGATATTTAATATATATATATATATATATATATATATATATATATATATATATATATATATATATATATATATATATATATATATATATATAAATTTATCTAGATAGATAGATAGATAAAATTTGTATATATCTATATATGTGTATATATTATATATAGATATATAATATATTTATATGGAAGGAGTAATAGTATTGTACCAAATAATTGTACAGGGGATGGGGATGCGCACGGGGGCGGGGACGGTAGAAAGAAGATTAGAATGCGGGGTAGAGTGGGAGGAGCGGCATTGCAGAGGGCTGGAGAGGCAAGGTTCTGATCTCAGCCGAGAGGCAGGGGGAACAGATTTCGATGGGAAACCATTCTCGGCACAACACCGGAGCCCGTGGGGTGTCATAGAGCAGCGGCAGCTTCTATATCTCCATTCATTACACCAGGACAGGGATCACATCTTATAGTGCAGAAAGGGCAAAGTGGGCGGAGACAATAGGCTGCTTCTTTAACTGCATGTGGCGGGGAGACGGAAACAAGCGTGTAGCTGGAAGCCAATGACAACGCTGGGCAGAGCCAAGCACCGATCCACGTGCAGAGGGAGGGCGTGGCCTTAGCGCTGTGTTGACATCCTCCTAATACTCTGAGGTACCCATAGAGAAGACAAATATCCACCATGTATTATGGTCCCCCGTTCTCCATGTAGTATAGCCCCCCCCTTCTCCATGTAGTATAGCCTCCCCCCTTCTCCATGTAGTATAGCCTCCCCCCTTCTCCATGTAGTATAGCCCCCCGTTCTCCATGTAGTATAGCCCCCCCTTCTCCATGTAGTATAGCCCCCTTTCTCCATGTAGTATAGCCCCCCCTTCTCCATGTAGTATAGCCCCCCCTTCTCCATGTAGTATAGCCCCACTTCTCCATGTAGTATGGTCCCCCCTTCTCCATGTAGTATGGTCCCCCCTTCTCCATGTAGTATGGTCCCCCCTTCTCCATGTAGTATGGTCCCCCCCTTCTCCATGTAGCCTGCCCCCCCTTCTCCATGTAGTATATTTCCCCTTTTCTCCATGTAGTATGCCCCCCCTTCTCCATGTAGTATAGTCCCCCCCTTCTCCATGTAGTATAGTCCCCCCTTCTCCATGTAGTATAGCCCCCCCTTCTCCATGTAGTATAGCCCCCCCTTCTCCATGTAGTATAGCCCCCCCTTCTCCATGTAGTATAGCCCCCCTTCTCCATGTAGTATAGCCCCCCCTTCTCCATGTAGTATAGCCCCCTTCTCCATGTAGTATAGTCCCCCCTTCTCAATGTAGTATAGCCCCCCCTTCTCAATGTAGTATAGTCCCCCCCTTCTCAATGTAGTATAGCCCCCCCCTTCTCCATGTAGTATAGCCCCCCTTCTCCATGTAGTATAGCCTCCCCCGTTCTCCATGTAGTATAGCCCCCCCCCCGTTCTCCATGTAGTATAGCCCCCCCCTTCTCCATGTAGTATAGCCTCCCCCCTTCTCCATGTAGTATAGCCCCCCCTTCTCCATGTAGTATAGCCCCCCCTTCTCCATGTACTATGGCCCCCCCTTCTCCATGTAGTATAGCCCCACTTCTCCATGTAGTATGGTCCCCCCTTCTCCATGTAGTATGGTCCCCCCTTCTCCATGTAGTATGGTCCCCCCCTTCTCCATGTAGCCTGCCCCCCCTTCTCCATGTAGTATATTTCCCCCCTTCTCCATGTAGTATATTTCCCCTTTTCTCCATGTAGTATGCCCCCCCTTCTCCATGTAGTATAGTCCCCCCCTTCTCCATGTAGTATAGTCCCCCCCTTCTCCATGTAGTATAGTCCCCCCTTCTCCATGTAGTATAGTCCCCCCTTCTCCATGTAGTATAGCCCCCCCTTCTCCATGTAGTATAGCCCCCCCTTCTCCATGTAGTATAGCCCCCCCTTCTCCATGTAGTATAGCCCCCCTTCTCCATGTAGTATAGCCCCCCCTTCTCCATGTAGTATAGCCCCCTTCTCCATGTAGTATAGTCCCCCCTTCTCAATGTAGTATAGCCCCCCCTTCTCAATGTAGTATAGTCCCCCCCTTCTCAATGTAGTATAGCCCCCCCCTTCTCCATGTAGTATAGCCCCCCCTTCTCCATGTAGTATAGCCCCCCCTTCTCCATGTAGTATAGCCCCCCCTTCTCCATGTAGTATAGCCCCCCCTTCTCCATGTAGTATAGCCCCCCTTCTCCATGTAGTATAGTCCCCCCTTCTCTGTGTAGGATGGGTCCCCCCCACCCCTTCTCTGTGTAGAATGGGTCCCCCCCACCCCTTCTCCATGTAGGATTGTCTCTCACCCCCCCTTCTCCATGTAGGATGGGTCCCCCCACCCCTTTTCCATGTAGGATGGGGTCCCCCCCACCCCTTCTCCGTGTAGGATGGGGTCCCCCCCACCCCTTCCTTGTGTAGGATGGGTCCCCCCCACCCCTTCTCTGTGTAGAATGGGTCCCTCCCACCCCTTCTCTGTGTAGAATGGGTCCCTCCCACCCCTTCTCCGTGTAGGATGGGGTCCCCCCACCCCTTCTCTGTGTGGGATGGGGTCCCCCCACCCCTTCTCCATGTAGGATGGGTCCCCCCCACCCCTTCTCCGTGTAGGATGGGTCCCCCCTCACCCCTTCTCCATGTAGGATGGGCCCCCCCTTCTCTGTGTAGGATGGGTCCCCCTCCCTTCTCCGTGTAGGATGGGTTCCCCTCCCTTCTCCGTGTAGGATGGGTTCCCCTCCCTTCTCCGTGTAGGATGGGTTCCCCTCCCTTCTCCGTGTAGGATGGGTCCCCCCACCCCTTCTCCGTTTAGGATGGGTCCCCCCCACCCCTTCTCCGTTTAGGATGGGTCCCCCCCACCCCTTCTCCGTGTAGGATGGGTCCCCCCCACCCCTTCTCTGTGTAGGATGGGTCCCCCACCCATTCTTTGTGTAGGATGGATCCCCCCACCCCTTCTTTGTGTAGTATAGTCCCCCCTTCTCCATGTAGTATAGTCCCACCCTTCTCCATGTAGTATAGCCCCCCTTCTCCATGTAGTATAGTCCCCCCTTCTCTGTGTAGGATGGGTCCCCCCCACCCCTTCTCCATGTAGGATGGTCTCTCACCCCCCCTTCTCCGTGTAGGATGGGTCCCCCCACCCCTTCTCTGTGTAGGACGGGGTCCTCCCCACCCCTTCTCCGTGTAGGATGGGTCCCCCCCACCCCTTCTCTGTGTAGGATGGGTCCCCCCCACCCCTTCTTTGTGTAGGATGGATCCCCCACCCCTTCTCCATGTAGGATGGGTCTCCCCCCACCCCTTCTCCATGTAGGATGGGTCCCCCCCACCCCTTCTCCATGTAGGATGGGTCCCCCCCACCCCTTCTCCATGTAGGATGGGTCCCAATCCCACCCCTTCTCCGTGTATTATAGGTCCCAACCCCATCCCTTCTCCGTGTAGGATGGGTCCCAACCCCATCCCTTCTCCGTGTAGGATGGGTCCCAACCCCATCCCTTCTCCGTGTAGGATGGGTCCCAACCCCATCCCTTCTCTGTGTAGGATGGGTCCCAACCCCATCCCTTCTCCGTATAGGATGGGTCCCAACCCCATCCCTTCTCCGTGTAGGATGGGCCCCAACCCCATCTCTTCTCCGTGTAGGATGGGTCCTCCCTTCTCCATGTAGTATAGTCCCCCTTTCTCCGTGTAGGATGGGTCCCCCCACCCCTTCTCCGTGTAGGATGGGTCCCCCCACCCCTTCTCCATGTAGGATGGGTCCCCCCACCCCTTCTCCGTGTAGGATGGGTCCCCCCAACCCCTTCTCCGTGTAGGATGGGTCCCCCCAACCCCTTCTCTGTGTAGGATGGGTCCCCCATCCCTTCTTTGTGTAGGATGGGTCCCCCCACCCCTTCTCTGTGTAGGATGGGGTCCCCCCACCCCTTCTCTGTGTAGGATGGGGTCCCCCCACCCCTTCTCTGTGTAGGATGGGGTCCCCCCACCCCTTCTCTGTGTAGGATGGGGTCCCCCACCCCTTCTCTGTGTAGGATGGGGTCCCCCCCACCCCTTCTCCATGTAGGATGGGTCCCCCACCCCTTCCCCATGTAGGATGGGGTCCCTCCCACCCCTTCTCCATGTAGGATGGGGTCCCTCCCACCCCTTCTCCATGTAGGATGGGTCCCCACCCCACCCCTTCTCTGTGTACGATGGGTCCCAACCCCACCCCTTCTCCGTGTAGGATGGGTCCCAACCCCACCCCTTCTCCATGTAGGATGGGTCCCAACCCCATCCCTTCTCCGTGTAGGATGGGTCCCAACCCCATCCCTTCTCCGTGTAGGATGGGTCCCAACTCCATCCCTTCTCCGTGTAGGATGGGTCCCAACCCCATCCCTTCTCCGTGTAGGATGGGTCCCAACCCCATCCCTTCTCCGTGTAGGATGGGTCCCAACCCCATCCCTTCTCCGTGTAGGATGGGTCCCAACCCCATCCCTTCTCTGTGTAGGATGGGTCCCAACCCCATCCCTTCTCTGTGTAGGATGGGTCCCAACCCCATCCCTTCTCCGTGTAGGATGGGTCCCAACCTCATCCCTTCTCTGTGTAGGATGGGTCCCAACCTCATCCCTTCTCTGTGTAGGATGGGTCCCAACCTCATCCCTTCTCTGTGTAGGATGGGTCCCAACCCCATCCCTTCTCCGTGTGGGATGGGTTCCAACCCCATCCCTTCTCCGTGTAGGATGGGTCCCCCCTTCTCCATGTAGTATAGTCCCCCCTTCTTCGTGTAGGATGGGTTCCCCCCACCCCTTCTCCGTGTAGGATGGTCTCCCACCCCCCCTTCTCCATGTAGGATGGGGTCCCCCCACCCCTTCTCCGTGTAGGATGGGGTCCCCCCCACCTCTTCTCCGTGTAGGATGGGGTCCCCCCCACCTCTTCTCAGTGTAGGATGGGGTCCCCCCCACCTCTTCTCAGTGTAGGATGGGGTCCCCCCACCTCTTCTCAGTGTAGGATGGGGTCTCCCACCCCTTCCCCGTGTAGGATGGGGTCCCCCCCACCTGTTCTCCGTGTAGGATGGGTCCCCCCCATGCCTTCTCCGTGTAGGATGGGTCCCCCCCATGCCTTCGCCATGTAGGATGGGTCCCCCCCACCCCTTTGCCGTGTAGGATGGGTCCCCCCACCCCTTTGCCGTGTAGGATGGGTCCCCCCACCCCTTTGCCGTGTAGGATGGGTCCCCCCACCCCTTTGCCGTGTAGGATGGGTCCCCCCCACTTCTTCTCCGTGTAGGATGGGTCTCCCCCTCCCCTTCTCCGTGTAGGATGGGTCCCCCCCTCCCCTTCTCCGTGTAGGATGGGTCCCCCCCTCCCCTTCTCCGTGCAGGATGGGTCCCCCCCTTCTCCGTGTAGGATGGGTCCCCCCCTTCTCCGTGTAGGATGGGTCCCCCCCTTCTCCGTGTAGGATGGGTCCCCCCCTTCTCCGTGTAGGATGGGTCCCCCCCTTCTCTGTGTAGGATGGGCCCCCCCCTTCTCCATGTAGGATGGGTCCAAACAAGGCCTGTGGAATGCCCAGGAAAAAATTCCAAGCCTACTTACCACCAGCTTGCAGACAACCAAATTAACCTGTCTAACAGTATGCGTTAAAAACAGGGGTTTAGTCCGCATGCATTTGCAAATGCATGCGTAAGCCACAGAGCCTCGTCACGGCACCCTGTTATCGGTGGTACCTAACACTAAAGTATGAGTATCCCCACAGTGGAGGCACATGCATTCTGGTGGATAAATGAAAGCAGGTGGACTGAAGGGCAGCCCATCCCTTCTTAAAGGTACAGGAGCCCCACACCCCTTCTCCATGTAGGATGGTGTAACAAATATATACAGCAGGCTTACAATACAACTAGCTAAAAGAGCTAATTAATTAATCCCTTAAAGCAGCCGATGTGACTCTGTGCCCTTCGAAGCATTGTTATGATTAATCAGTATTTCACTACAGGTCAGACTTGTCACCGAGCTTCACACATTAGTATAAACACAGGACACCTTCTCACAATAGCAGGAGCTAATTACAATACAACAATACAAACAGTGACCCCCCCCTCCTCAGCCTAGTAGGCAACAAACTATAGTAGGAGTAGACTGTCCGGCTCCTACCCAATTCTAGAGGCCAATGTGATCAGCTCTCTCAACTAACATGTTGAGTTCAGAATCAAACCAAGAATGGTTTTTACATATATCCTGGGAGATATTGTGGATAAATATTACTGTCCCCTTTTAAGTAATCCAAGATATATTTTCTCAGTCACCCTGTGCCAGGACGGCACAGGGTGACTTAGACATAAGAGGTGCATGGGGAGCTGAAACAAGGGTTTCCCAACCTTTCCAAGGGATTCTGGATTCCACGGGCCCTCCTGTCACAGATGGTCTCCCCCCTTCTCCATGTTGCATAGTTCCGCCCCCTTCTGCCTCTTCTTTTCCTTCCACCTGTCCACAATGGCCCCCAAGTACCGCAGATGTCTGAGCCTGGACCAGTGACCAACACCGTTCACCCATCCCCGGCCACAGATAACTGCCACATACATGAGAATTGCGATGGCTCCTCTCAGCCCGTCATTACTTTACACAGGCTGAGCGACCTCTGCAAGAATACACCCATCATCCCAGCTGCAAGAATCTGCTGGAATCCGGTGTATGCAGGTAATCCCTGGAGTGTAGGAGGCCTGCCATTGAGTACAATCCCTACACTCACCTCCATAACTGGGAGCAGGGTCGGGACAAGGGTTGGGCAGAAGGGATGGCTGCCCTGGGCGCAGCGTGTATTGTAGGAATGGGGCACGGCATGTTCCTTATACTAGAAGACTGACAGGAGTAGTGACATCTGCATCACTAGACCAGCACTGAAAGCAGCAAGGAGGAGAGAGCTAGAATAATATGTGGGCTGTGCTCTCTCCCCCGCAGTAGTGTACAGGGTGTGGGGGGGGGCCCAGAAGTGTAGTGTACAGGGTGTGGGGGGGGGCAGGAGTGTAGTGTACAGGGTGTGGGGGCCAGGAGTGTAGTGTACAGGGTGTGTGGGGGGGTCAGGAGTGTAGTGTACAGAGTGTGGGAAATACACAGGGTGTGGGTGTCAGGAGTGGTGTGTGGTGTACAGAGTGTGGGGGGGGGTCAGAAGTGTAGTGTACAGGGTGAGGGGGGGTCAGCAGTGTAGTGTACAGAGTGTGGGAAATGCACAGGGTGTGTGGGTCAGGAGTGTAGTGTGCAGGGTGTGTGGGTCAGGAGTGTAGTGTGCAGGGTGTGTAGGTCAGGAGTGTAGTGTGCAGGGGGGGTCAGGAGTGTAGTGTACAGGGTTCGGGGGGGTCAGAAGTGTAGTGTACAGGGTGTGTGGGTCAGGAGTGTAGTGTGCAGGGTGTGTGGGTCAGGAGTGTAGTGTGCAGTGTGTGGGGGTCAGGAGTGTAGTGTACAGGGTTCGGGGGGGTCAGAAGTGTAGTGTGCAGGGTTCCGGGGGGGTCAGGAGTGTAGTGTACAGGGTGTGGGGGGGGCAGGAGTGTAGTGTACAGGGTGTGGGGGTTTCAGGAGTGTAGTGTACAGGGTGCGGGGGGTCTGGAGTGTAGTGTACAGGGCGTGGGGGGGGTCTGGAGTGTAGTGTACAGGGCGTAGGCGGGGTCTGGAGTGTAGTGTACAGGGTGAGGTGGGATTAGGAGTGTAGTGTACAGGGTGAGGGGGGGTTAGGAGTGTAGTGTGCAGGGTGTGGAGGGGGTCAGGAGTGTAGTAGAGCTGCACAATTAATCGTTAAAAAATTGTGATCTCGATTCAACCCCCCTGATGATCTCTATTGCAGAGTTTGCCTATTCTTTCATATAACAAGTGGAGAGACTTATCTGCTCACTCAGCTGTCAAAAGAAAACATATGGGCAGTCTGCCAAGTTTTTAAACAATGTGTAAATGCAGGAATTTAACCACTTAAAGTGGAGGGCCACCCTGAAAAAAAAATTCACCAAAAATCCTAAAAAAAATAAAAATAAAATTTGAAAAAAAAAATTTAAACTTGCCTAAACCCTTGTTGCTAGGCAGTCTTCCTAATCTGCCTCTTCCTATTACGCGGCGTGTTCTGCTCCTCGGTGAGCGGCCCCGTTGTCTTCTGGGAACTGTGTGTGTTCCCAGAACACGACGGGGCCATTCACAGAGTGCCGCTCGCGTGTGCGCAGTAGGAAGTTTGCAGTGAAGCTGCAAGGCTCCACTGCCTGTTTCCCTTACTTAGGATGGCGGTGCCGGGACCCGAGAGCCAAGGGACGGGGCAGCCGACATCGCGGGCACCCAGGACAGGTAAGTACTTATTTAAAGTCAGCAGCTACAGTCTTTGTAGCTGCTGACTTTTAAATGTATTTTTTTTACGCCCGGAATCCCGCTTTACAGTCTAAATCTTTTTCTGACACTTGTTTCTTAAGTTAAAATCAATTTTAATTTTTTGCTGGAAAATGACTTGGAACCCCCAAACATTATATATATTTTAGCAGAGACCCTAGGGAATAAAATTTTAATTGCTGCAATATTTTATGTCACACTGTATTTGCCCAGCGGTCTTTCAAACACAATTTTTTGGGGAAAAAATACACTTCAATGAATATAAAAAAACAAAACCGTAAAGTTAGCCCAATTTTTTTGTTTTAATGTGAAAGATGATGTTACGCCACGAGAATTATGATCTATCTTCTAAGCAAAAAAATTGTGGTTCTCATTTTAGCCAGAATCGTGCAGCTCTAGAGTGTAATATACAGGGTGATGGGGGGTCAGGAGTGTAGTGTACAGGGTGAGTGGGATCAGGAGTGTAGTGTACAGGGTGAGGGGGAGTCAGGAGTGGAGTGTACAGGGTGATGGGGGGTCAGGAGTGTAGTGTACAGGGTGAGGGGGATCAGGAGTGTAGTGTACAGGGTGAGGGGGGAGTCAGGAGTGGAGTGTACAGGGTGAGGGGGGGTCAGGAGTGTAGTGTACAGGGTGAGTGGGGGTCAGGAGTGTAGTGTACAGGGTGAGTGGGGTCAGGAGTGTAGTGTACAGGGTGAGGGGGGTCAGGAGTGTAGTGTACAGGGTGAGGGGGGTCAGGAGTGTAGTGTACAGGGTGAGTGGGGTCAGGAGTGTAGTGTACAGGGTGAGGGGGGTCAGGAGTGTAGTGTACAGGGTGAGTGGGGTCAGGAGTGTAGTGTACAGGGTGAGGGGGGGTCAGGAGTGTAGTGTACAGGCTGAGTGGGGTCAGGAGTGTAGTGTACAGGGTGAGGGGGGTCAGGAGTGTAGTGTACAGGGTGAGGGGGGTCAGGAGTGTAGTGTACAGGGTGAGGGGGGTCAGGAGTGTAGTGTACAGGGTGAGGGGGATCAGGAGTGTAGTGTATAGGGTGAGGGGGGTCAGCAGTGTAATGTACAGGGTGATGGGGGGTCAGGAGTGTAATGTACAGGGTGAGTGGGGTCAGGAGTGTAGTGTACAGGGTGAGGGGGATCAGGAGTGTAGTGTACAGGGTGAGGGGGATCAGGAGTGTAGTGTACAGGGTGAGGGGGGAGTCAGGAGTGTAGTGTACAGGGTGAGGGGGGTCAGCAGTGTAATGTACAGGGTGAGGGGGGTCAGTGAGTGTAGTGTACAGGGTGAGGGGGATCAGGAGTGTAGTGTACAGGGTGGGGGGGGGGTCAGGAGTGTAGTGTACAGGGTAAGGGGGATCAGGAGTGTAGTGTACAGGGTGGGGGGGTCAGGAGTGTAGTGTACAGGGTGAGGGGGGTCAGGAGTGTAGTGTACAGGGTGAGGGGGGTCAGGAGTGTAGTGTACAGGGTGAGGGGGGTCAGGAGTGTAGTGTACAGGGTGAGGGGGGTCAGGAGTGTAGTGTACAGGGTGAGGGGGGTCAGGAG
>JBBDGP010005331.1:0-67175 GCA_037952835.1 Lithobates septentrionalis
CCCCTCATACACCCCATATACCCCCGTATACACCCCCATATACCCCCCGTATACATCCCATATACCCCCAATTACACCCCATATACCCCCCGTATACACCCCATATACCCCCCGTATACACCCCATATACCCCCCCCATACACAACCCGTATACACCCCATATACACCCCGTATACACCCTATATACACCCTATATACACCCCATATACACCCCGTATACACCCCATATACCCCCAAATACACCCCATATACCCCATATACCCCCCCATACACACCCCATATACACCCCACATACACCCCACATATCCCCGTATACACCCTGTATACACCCCATATACCCCGTATACACCCCATATACCCCTGTATACACCCCATATACCCCCCCTACACACCCCATATACCCCCATACACGCCCCATATACCCCCCGTACACCCTCGTATACACCCCATACACCCCCCGTATACACCCCATAATATACCCCCCATACACACCCCGTATACCCCCATATACCCCCCCATACACACCCCGTATACACCCCATATACCCCCCGTATACACCCTATATACACCCCGTATACACCCCATATACCCCCAAATACACCCCATATACCCCTGTATACACCCCGTATACCCCTGTATACACCCCACATACCCCCGTATACACCCCATATACCCCCGTATACACCCCCCGTATACACCCCATATACCCCCCGTATATACCCCCCGTATACACCCCATATACCCCCCATACACACCCCGTATATCCCCCATATACCCCCCCATACACACCCCGTATACCCCCCATATACCCCCCGTATACACCCCATATACCCCGTATACACCCCATATACCCCCCGTATACACCCCGTATACACCCCCGTATACACCCCATATACCCCTGTATACACCCCATATACCCCCGTATACACCCCATATACCCCTGTATACACCCCACATACCCCCGTATACACCCCATACACACCCCGTATACACCCCATATACCCCCCGTATATCCCCCGTATACACCCCATATACCCCCCATACACACCCCGTATACCCCCCGTATACCCCCCATATACACCCCATATACCCCCGTATACACCCCATATACCCCCCATACACACCCCGTATACCCCCCGTATACAGCCCATATACCCCCCATACACACCCCGTATACCCCCCATACACACCCCGAATACCCCCCGTATACAACCCATATACCCCACGTATACACCCCTTATACACCCCATATACCCACGTATACACCCCATATACCCCTGTATACACTGAGTATACACCCCATATACCCCCCGTATACACCCCCATATACCCCCCCATACACACCCCATATACACCCCGTATACACCCCGTATACACCCTGTATACACCCCATATACCCCCGTATATACCCCATATACCCTGTATACACCCCATATACCCCCGTATACACCCCATATACCCCCATACACACGCCGTATACCCCCCCGTATACACCCCATATACCCCTGTATACACCCCATATACCCCTGTATACACCCCACATACCCCCGTATACACCCCATATACAACCCGTACACACCCCATATACCCCTGTATACACCCCGTATACCCCCCATACACACCCCGTATACCCCCCTACACCCCCATATAACCCCCCGTATACACCCCGTATACACCCCTAAATACCCCGCCATACACACTCCGTATACCCCCCATATACACCCCGTATACACCCCATATACCCCGTATACACACCCATATACACCCTGTATACACCCCATATACCCCCGTATACACAACATATACCCCCCATATAACCCCCGTATACACCCCATATACACCCTGTATACACCCCACATACCCTGTATACACCCCATATACCCCGTATACACCCCATATACCCCCCATACACACCCCGTATACACCCCATATACCCCTGTATACACCCCATATACCCCCCCATATACCCCCGTATACCCCCGTATACACCCCTGTATACACCCCATATACCCCTGTATACACCCCATATACACCCCATATACCCCCAATACACACCCCGTATACCCCCCGTATACCCCCCATAGACACCCCGTATACCCCCCGTATACACCCCATATACACCCCGTATACCCCCGTATACACCCCATATACCCCCCCTATACACCCCATATACACCCCATATACACCCCATATACACCCCGTATACACCCCATATACACCCCCATACACACCCCATATACACCCCATATACCCCCGTATACACCCCGTATACACCCCATATAACCCCCGTATACACCCCATATACCCCCGTATACACCCCATATACCCCTGTATACACCCCACATACCCCTGTATACACCCCATATACCCCCGTATACACCCCATATACCCCCCATACACACCCCGTATACACCCCCATACACACCCCCGTATACACCCCATATACCCCTGTATACACCCCATATACCCCCAATACACACCCCGTATACCCCCCATAGACACCCCGTATACACCCCATATACACCCCGTATACACCCCATATACCCCCGTATACACCCCATATACCCCCGTATACACCCCATATACCCCCATACACACCCCATATACACCCCATATACCCCCCGTATACACCCCCGTATACACCCCATATACCCCCGTATACACCCCATATACCCCCCATACACACCCCGTATACCCCCGTATACACCCCATATACCCCCTGTATACCCCCCATATACACCCCCGTATACACCCCATATACACCCCGTATACACCCCATATACCCCCCCATACACACCCTGTATACCCCCCCGTATACACCCCATATACCCCCCGTATACACCCCATATACCCCCGTATACACCCCATATACCCCTGTATACACCCCGTATACACCCCATATACCCCCGTATACACCCCATATACCCCTGTATACACCCCACATACCCCCGTACACACCCCGTATACCCCCCGTATACACCCCCCATATACCCCATATACCCCCCCATACACCCCATATACCCCCCTACAAACCCCGTATACCCCCCGTATAAACCGCATACACACCCCGTATACCCCCCGTATAAACCCCATATACCCCCCCATACACACCCCGTATACACCCCATATACCCCCGTATACACCCCATATACCCCCGTATACACCCCCCCATACACCCCCCGTATACAACCCCATATACCCCCCGTATACACCCCATATACCCCTGTATACTCCCCACATACCCCCGTATACACCCCATATACACCCCGTATACACCCCATACACACCCCGTATACACCCCATATACCCCCGTATACACCCCATATACACCCCGTATACCCCTGTATACACCCCATATACCCCCGTATATACCCCATATACCCCCTGTATACATCCCATATACCCCCGTATACACCCCATATACCCTGTATATACCCTTTATACACCCCATATACCCCCCGTATACACCCCATATACCCCCCCATACACACCCCGTATACACCCCATATACCCTGTATACACCCCATATACACCTTGTAAACACCCCATTCCCCGTATGACACCCCATATACCCCCCCGTATACACCCCATATACCCCCCCGTATACACCCCATATACTCCACATACACACCCCGTATACACCCCATATACACCCCATATACACCGCATATACCCCTGTATACACCCCGTATACACCCCCATATACAACCCGTACACACCCCATATACCCCTGTATACACCCCGTATACACCCCATATACCCCCCATACACAACCCGTTTACCCCCCGTATACACCCCATATACCCCCCCCATATACACCCCATATACCCCCGTATACACCCCATATACCCCCGTATACACCCCATATACCCCCCGTATACACCCCATATACACCCCATATACCCCGTATACCCCCCGTATACACCCCATTTACCCCCCTTATACACCCTGTATACCCCCGTATACACCCATATACCCCCGTATACACCCCATATACACCCCGTATACACCCCATATACCCTCGTATACCCCCATATATACCCCCGTATACACCCCATATACCCACCGTATACACCCCATATACCCCCGTATACACCCCATATACACCCCATATACCCCCGTATACACCCCATATACCCCCGTATACACCCCATATACACCCCATATACCCCCGTATACACCCCATATACACCCCATATACCCCCCGTATACACCCTATATACCCCCCGTATACACCCCTTATACCCCCGTATACACCCCACATACCCCCCGTATACACCCGTATACCCCTGTATACACCCCGTATACACCCCATATACCCCCCATATACACCCCATATACCCCGTATACACCCCATATACCCCTGTATACACCCTGTATACACCCCATATACCCCCCGTAATACACCCCATATACCCCTGTATATACCCTGTATACACCCCATATACCCCTGTATACACCCCATATTCCCCCGTATACACCCCATATTCCCCCGTATACAACCCATATACCCCCATATAACCCTGTATACACCCCTGTATATACCCCGTATACCCCCCATATACCCCTGTATACACCCCATATACCCCCGTATACACCCCATATACCCCCGTATACACCCCATATACCCTGTATACACCCCGTATACCCTACGATACACACCCCATATACCCCCATACACACCCAGTATACCCCCGTATACACCCATATACCCCCCATATACCCCCGTATACACCCCATATACCCCCCATATACCCCCGTATACACCCCCGTATACACCCATATACCCCCGTATACACCCCATATACCCCCCATACACACCCCGTATACCCCCGTATACACCCCATATACCCCCTGTATACCCCCCATATACACCCCCCGTATACACCCCATATACACCCCGTATACACCCCATATACCCCCCCCATACACACCCTGTATACCCCCCGTATACACCCCATATACCCCCCGTATACACCCCATATACCCCCGTATACACCCCCATATACCCCTGTATACACCCCGTATACACCCCCATATACCCCCGTATACACCCCATATACCCCTGTATACACCCCACATACCCCCGTATACACCCCATATACAACCCGTACACACCCCGTATACCCCCCGTATACACCCCCCATATACCCCATATACCCCCCATACACCCCATATACCCCCTACAAACCCCGTATACCCCCCGTATAAACCGCATACACACCCCGTATACCCCCCGTATAAACCCCATATACCCCCCATACACACCCCGTATACACCCCATATACCCCCCGTATACACCCCATATACACCCCCATATACCCCCGTATACACCCCCCCATACACCCCATATACCCCCCGTATACACCCCATATACCCCTGTATACTCCCCACATACCCCCGTATACACCCCATATACACCCACGTATACACCCCATACACACCCCGTATACACCCCATATACCCCCGTATACACCCCATATACCCCCCGTATACACCCCGTATACCCCTGTATACACCCCATATACCCCCGTATATACCCCATATACCCCCTGTATACATCCCATATACCCCCGTATACACCCCGTATACACCCCATATACCCCTGTATATACCCTTTATACACCCCATATACCCCCCGTATACACCCCATATACCCCCCCATACACACCCCGTATACACCCCATATACCCCTGTATACACCCCATATACACCTTGTAAACACCCCATATACCCCCGTATACACCCCATATACCCCCCCCGTATACACCCCATATACCCCCCCGTATACACCCCATATACTCCCCATATACACCCCATATACCCCCGTATACACCCCATATACCCCCCGTATACACCGCATATACCCCTGTATACACCCCGTATACACCCCATATACAACCCGTACACACCCCATATACCCCTGTATACACCCCGTATACACCCCATATACCCCCCATACACAACCCGTTTACCCCCCGTATACACCCCATATACCCCCCCCATATACACCCCATATACCCCCGTATACACCCCATATACCCCCGTATACACCCCATATACCCCGTATACACCCCATATACCCCGTATACCCCCCATATACCCCCGTATACACCCCATATACACCCCGTATACACCCCATATACCCTCGTATACCCCCCATATATACCCCCCCGTATACACCCCATATACCCACCGTATACACCCCATATACCCCCATATACACCCCATATACCCCCGTATACACCCCATATACCCCCGTATACCCCCGTATACCCCCGTATACACCCCCTGTATACACCCCATATACCCCCCGTATACACCCTATATACCCCCCGTATACACCCCATATACCCCCGTATACACCCCACATACCCCCCGTATACACCCCGTATACCCCTGTATACACCCCGTATACACCCCATATACACCCCATATACCCCGTATACACCCCATATACCCCTGTATACACCCTGTATACACCCCATATACCCCCGTATACACCCCATATACCCCTGTATATACCCTGTATACACCCCATATACCCTGTATACACCCCATATACCCCCGTATACACCCCATATACAACCCGTACACACCCCATATACCCCTGTATACACCCCGTATACACCCCATATACCCCCCATACACAACCCGTTTACCCCCCGTATACACCCCATATACCCCCCCCATATACACCCCATATACCCCCCATATACCCCCGTATACCCCCCGTATACACCCCATATACCCCCGTATACACCCCATATACCCCGTATACCCCCCGTATACACCCCATATACCCCCCTTATATACCCTGTATACCCCCCGTATACACCCCATATACCCCCGTATACACCCCATATACACCCCGTATACACCCCATATACCCTCGTATACCCCCCATATATACCCCCGTATACACCCCATATACCCACCGTATACACCCCATATACACCCCATATACCCCCGTATACACCCCATATACCCCCGTATACACCCCATATACCCCCGTATACACCCCATATACCCCCGTATACACCCCATGTACACCCCATATACCCCCGTATACACCCCATATACACCCCATATACCCCCCGTATACACCCTATATACCCCCCGTATACACCCCATATACCCCCGTATACACCCCACATACCCCCCGTATACACCCCGTATACCCCTGTATACACCCCGTATACACCCCATATACCCCCCATATACACCCCATATACCCCGTATACACCCCATATACCCCTGTATACACCCTGTATACACCCCATATACCCCCCGTATACACCCCATATACCCCTGTATATACCCTGTATACACCCCATATACCCCTGTATACACCCCATATTCCCCCGTATACACCCCATATTCCCCCGTATACAACCCATATACCCCCATATAACCCTGTATACACCCCTGTATATACCCCGTATACCCCAGTTATACCCCTGTATACACCCCATATACCCCCGTATACACCCCATATACCCCCATATACCCCCGTATACACCCCATATACCCCTGTATACACCCCGTATACCCTACGATACACACCCCATATACCCCCATACACACCCAGTATACCCCCGTATACACCCCATATACCCCCCGTATACACCCCATATACCCCCGTATACACCCCATATACCCCCGTATACACCCCATATACCCCCCCGTATACCCCCCATATACCCCCGTATACACCCCGTATACACCCCATATACCCCCGTATACACCCCCTGTATACACCCCGTATACAACCCATATACCCCCATACACACCCCGTATACACCTCATATACACCCCATATACACCCCATATACCCCTGTATACACCCCATATACCCCAGTATACACCCCATATACACCCCATATACACCCCATACACATCCCGTATACACCCGGTATACACCCCATATACCCCCCATACACACCCCCTATAACCCCATATACCCCCCATATACACCCCATAAACCCCCCATACACACCCCATATACACCCCATATACCCCCCATATACACCCCATAAACCCTGCATACACACCCCATATACACCCCATATAAAGTCCATACACACCCCATATACCCCCATACACACCCCATATACCCCCCATACAAACCCCATATACCCCCCATATACACCCCATAAACCCCCCATACACACTCCATATACCACCCATACACACCCCATATATCCCCCATATACCCCCCATACACACTCCATATACCCCCCATACACACCCCATATACCCCCCATACACACTCCCATATACACCGATATACCCCTGTATACACCCCATATACCCCCCGTATACAACCCCTATACCCCCCATACACATCCCGTATACACCCGGTATACACCCCATATACCCCCCATACACACCCCCTATAACCCCATATACTCCCCATATACACCCCATAAACCCCCCATATACACCCCATATACACCCCATATAAAGTCCATACACACCCCATATACCCCCCTGTCACGGAACGTCCCACACTCCGCTTGAGTGCTTCCGTCATATACCGCTTCCTAAGTTCTGGAACACGAGTCCAATGGATCTGGCTATAGGAACCCCAAGAACTAGACAACACCAGTCTTGGAGTACATCAGAACTAACTTTTATTTGAGATCTCACACACATTTATACACCAGGATGACTCAAAGCTAACCTAATTAACATGAGCTCCAATAGGAGTCGTCCCGTCTCCTACATTGTATGGAGGACAATGTCATTAGCTCATTCCATTAACATAAGCACAAGTTGACACCAGCATCTCCTCACATGATGTGTCCCAACAGAATGAATCAGTCTTATCAGCAGGGGGCTGCTGGAGGAACCCCCCCCTCCCTCTTCAGGGACACAGATCCACAGCAAGGAGTCCCCATACAATATATACATGACTGAGTCCGATTAATACAGTTCAGACTGGATTTCTCATTCACCTCAAATGCTAGGGCCCATAATCGGTGGGCAACAGGCCCGCACACAGTCCTCTCCAACAGCCTCTGCTCCGGCCAGGTCCGTGACACCCCCCATATACACCCCATAAACCCCCCATACACACTCCATATATCCCCCATATACACGCCATACACACTCCATATACCCCCCATACACACCCCATATACCCCCCATACACACTCCCATATACACCGATATACCCCTGTATACACCCCATATACAGTCCATAAACCCCCCATACACACTCCATATACCCCCCATATACACCCCATAAACCCCCCATACACACTCCATATACCCCCCATACACACCCCATATACCCCCCCATATACACCCCATAAACCCCCCATACACACTCCATAAACCCCCCATACACACCCCATATACCCCCCCATATACACCCCATAAACCCCCCATACACACTCCATAAACCCCCCATACACACTCCATATACCCCCGATATACACCCCATAAACCCCCCATACACACTCCATAAACCCCCCATACACACTCCATATACCCCCCATATACACCCCATATACTCCTGTATACACCCCATATACAGTCCATACACACCCCATATACAGCCCCCCATAAACCCCTCATACACACCCCATATACACCCGCCATACACACCCCATATACACCCCATATACCCCCATACACACTCCATATACCTCCCATACACACCCCATATACACCCCATATACTCCTGTATACACCCCATATACAGTCCATACACACCCCATATACCCCCCCCATATACACCCCATATACAGCCCCCCATAAACCCCTCATACACACCCCATATACACCCGCCATACACACTCCATATACCCCCCATACACACCCCTATATACCCCCCATACACACCCCATATACATCCCATACACACCCCATACACACCCCATATACCCCCCATATACACCCCCATAAACCCCTCATACACACCCCATATACACCCCCATATACATCCGCCATACACACTCCATACACACCCCCATATACATCCCATACACACCCCATATACATCCCATACACACCCCATATACACCCCATATACATCCCATACACACCCCATACACACCCATTATACACCCCATACACACCCATTATACACCCCATACACACCCATTATACACCCCATATACATCCCATACACACCCCATATACACCCCATACACACCCATTATACACCCCATACACACCCATTATACACCCCATATACATCCCATACACACCCCATATACACCCCATATACATCCCATACACACCCCATATACATCCCATACACACCCCATATACATCCCATACACACCCCATATACATCCCATACACACCCCATATACATCCCATACACACCCATTATACACCCCATATACACCCATTATACACCCCATATACATCCCATACACACCCATTATACACCCCATACACACCCATTATACACCCCATATACATCCCATATACACCCAAGTGAATAGGCGGGTAGATAGGCACAGAAGTCCTGGTAAGTAGCACCATCACTAAACGTGGATATCCCATCACTATTGACCATCCAGCCCCCAGCTGGGGGATAAGGGGGTCATTTATTGGGAATTCACACATTTGAAAGGTAGACCCTATAAAGAGCGATCCCAGGGGGTTAGCTTAGTTGACTCCACTGGTGGTAAACAGTGTCTAGCGGGTGGCATTTATCCACCAATAGTCAGTAATTGGTTCAGGTTTTCAGGCCAAGCCCTATAAGAAGGGTAACCCAATGTGAAGATCATGGATAGCGGGTAAAGCTCATCGGCAGGTCAGGATTATTGTACAATGACAATCACAGGCCCACTCATCCGCTCCCCCGATCGTTGTGGACAAGAGTCTCTAATAGCAGGTAGGTGTCCCAGCTATCTCCATAGGATGCCGTCTATAAGGGGATCTCGCCCCCCACAGGTCCTGTAATGCAAGGCGCTCCATTGCCACACAGAAGTCCAGGGAGGTCCACAGGGCACTTCTGCTGATACCGCTATGAAGCCGCCCTGATATCTCAGCTGGAGATATCTCCCACTATCCTCATAGTGTGTACTGCGCTTGCGCTTGCGCTGACGTGACGTGGTGCGTCATCCGTGACACATATCGCGTCACTGCCGTGGTGTCTTTGCCGACATGTTTCACCCAATCACGTGGGTTTTATAAAGGATGGGAGGGATCAGAAGAGGTCGTCTATTTATACACTTTCACACAGCACAAAGTTAAAGGGGTTGTAAAGGTTTGTGTTTTTTGCATCTTATGCATTAAGGTGAAAAAACACCTCGCTGTCATCGGCCCCCCAGCCCCCCGTGTTATTTACCTGAGCCCGTTCACCTGCTGTGCGCGTCCCCTGACCTCCTCTTCTCCACGGAGTCTGGCTGTTGATTGGATAGATTGATAGCAGCGCAGCCATTTGGCTCGCACTGCTGTCAATCACATCCAATGACGCGGTCGCCGGGGGGGGGGGGGGGGGGGGGGCGGGACCGAGTCATACACTTGGCGTCTACGGACACCAACTGTATGACACGGGAGTGCGCCCGCAAGCTAACCCCCCCTCGGGAAAGAGCTTCCCAGAGGGGATTAGCGGAGAAGAGCCGAGACAGCCGCCGTGGGACCCCAGAACAGCAGAATGGGGACCACTCTGTGCAAAACAAACTGCACAGTGGAGGGAAGGGTAACATGTTTGTTATTTAAAAAACAAAAAACAAAAAACAAAGCTATACAACCACTTTAATTAAAAGCTGCAATTCCCACAAACAACCACTAGATGTCAACCTCCCAATTACACAGCACATATTCATTCTGGTGCTGGACAGAAGAGCTGACATGGGGCAGATCATAGCAAGAAAGGAGCTTTGACAGTCCTAAGAGGATCAGAGCACAGAGGGAAAAACAGAGGCAGAGTACCGGGGATTCAATGAGATAAGGAGACATAATATACCTGTCTATGACTGTCTGCTCTACGGATTTTCCATATCTACCATCACAGAGGACAAATGTGTCCACCAAACCGCAATTTATGTCTCTTACACAGATAGTAAGTTATGGACCCAATCAGAGTTCAAGAAAAGGCTGGAAACGGCATTCAGTATTCAGGCCCAGCGCCGCAATGATCCAGAATTATCCCCCATGATCTAGTGATCAATAAGAAAGCCTAGCATTGTCCCCCATGATCTAGTGATCAATAAGAAAGCCCAGCATTGTCCCCCATGATCTAGTGATCAATAAGAAAGCCCAGCATTGTCCCCCATGATCTAGTGATCAATAAGAAAGCCCAGAATTATCCCCCATAATCTAGTGATCAAAAAGAAAGCCCAACATTGTCCCCCATGATCTAGTGATCAATAAGAAAGCCCAGCATTGTCCCCCATGATCTAGTGATCAATAAGAAAGCCCAGAATTATCCCCCATGATCTAGTGATCAATAAGAAAGCCCAGCATTGTCCCCCATGATCTAGTGATCAATAAGAAAGCCCAGAATTATCCCCCATAATCTAGTGATCAATAAGAAAGCCCAACATTGTCCCCCATGATCTAGTGATCAATAAGACAGCCCAGCATTGTCCCCCATGATCTAGTGATCAATAAGAAAGCCCAGAATTATCCCCCATGATGCAGTGATCAATAAGAAAGCCCAGCATTGTCCTCCATGATCTAGTGATCAATAAGAAAGCCCAGAATTATCCCCCATAATCTAGTGATCAATAAGAAAGCCCAGCATTGTCCTCCATGATCTAGTGATCAATAAGAAAGCCCAGTATTGTCCTCCATGATCTAGTGATTAATAAGAATGTCCAGCATTGTCCCCCATGATCTAGTGATCAATAAGAAAGCCCAGAATTATCCCCCATGATCTAGTGATCAATAAGAAAGCCCAGAATTATCCCCCATGATCTAGTGATCAATAAGAAAGCCCAGCATTGTCCTCCATGGTCTAGTGATCAATAAGAAAGCCCAGCATTGTCCCCCATGATCTAGTGATTAATAAGAATGTTCAGCATTGTCCTCCATGATCTAGTGATTAATAAGAATGTCCAGCATTGTCCCCCATGATCTAGTGATCAATAAGAAAGCCCAGCATTGTCCTCCATGGTCTAGTGATCAATAAGAAAGCCCAGCATTGTCCCCCATGATCTAGTGATTAATAAGAATGTCCAGCATTGTCCCCCATGATCTAGTGATTAAAAAGAAAGTCCAGCATTGTCCTCCATGATCTAGTGATTAATAAGAAAGCCCAGCATTGTCCTCCATGATCTAGTGATCAATAAGAAAGCCCAGCATTGTCCTCCATGATCTAGTGATCAATAAGAAAGCCCAACATTGTCCTCCATGATCTAGTGATCAATAAGAAAGCCCAATGTACTGACCTTGAACTTCTGATTTCCCCTGGGGAGATTGAACTGATAGTGAAATCCCTTCCCACAGGGAAGAGCCCGGGACCGGATGGCTATACGGGGTTATACTACAAAACCTTTCTACCCCTCTTTATACCCCACATGTGCACGCACTTTAATTCCATAGCAGAAGGGACTCCCATACCCTCAGGGGCACTTTTGGCACACATTACAGTGTTACCAAAAGTGGGTAAAGACCGGACGCTCCCCCAAAGCTACCGCCCTATTTCCCTCCTCAACGTTGACGTTAAGATACCAGCCAAGATTTTAGTGAACAGGCTCGGGAATCTCCTGCCCAATATAGTTCATCCTGACCAAACGGGGTTTATTAAAGGGAGGGAAGCGAGGGACAATTCCATTAGGGCCATACAACTTATTCATTGGACCCGTACCAGTCCTGATCCCAAACCTTACATTATCCTTTCCACAGAAGGCCTTCCACTGGGTTGACTGGTCGTACCTCAAAGCGGTGTTGGAGGCTCTAGGGCTGAAAATGCGCATGTTAACCTCTATCCTGGCTCTTTACTCTACTCCCTGTGCGCAGGTCAAGGTGAACGGAGTGCTCTCCTCTAGATTTCCGATTCGGAATGGCACGAGACATGGGGTGCCCCCTATCCCCCCTTCTCTTCGCTCTAGTTCTTGAACCATTACTATGCACGGTTAGAGCGAAGGCAGACATAAGGGGTTTGCGAGTAGGAAACACTGAACACAAACTATCCGCCTACGCTGACGACGTGTTATTCCACCTCTCAGAACCTCTGATATCTCTGCCAGTCCTGATGAAGGAACTGAAACTATCCGCCTACGCTGACGACGTGTTATTCCACCTCTCAGAACCTCTGATATCTCTGCCAGTCCTGATGAAGGAACACAAACTATCCGCCTACGCTGACGACGTGTTATTCCACCTTTCAGAACCTCTGATATCTCTGCCAGTCCTGATGAAGGAACTGAAACTATCCGCCTACGCTGACGACGTGTTATTCCACCTCTCAGAACCTCTGATATCTCTGCCAGTCCTGATGAAGGAACTGAAACTATCCGCCTACGCTGACGACGTGTTATTCCACCTCTCAGAACCTCTGATATCTCTGCCAGTCCTGATGAAGGAACACAAACTATCCGCCTACGCTGACGACGTGTTATTCCACCTCTCAGAACCTCTGATATCTCTGCCAGTCCTGATGAAGGAACACACACTATCCGCCTACGCTGACGACGTGTTATTCCACCTCTCAGAACCTCTGATATCTCTGCCAGTCCTGATGAAGGAACTGAAACTATCCGCCTACGCTGACGACGTGTTATTCCACCTCTCAGAACCTCTGATATCTCTGCCAGTCCTGATGAAGGAACACAAACTATCCGCCTACGCTGACGACGTGTTATTCCACCTCTCAGAACCTCTGATATCTCTGCCAGTCCTGATGAAGGAACTGAAACTATCCGCCTACGCTGACGACGTGTTATTCCACCTCTCAGAACCTCTGATATCTCTGCCAGTCCTGATGAAGGAACACAAACTATCCGCCTACGCTGACGACGTGTTATTCCACCTCTCAGAACCTCTGATATCGCTGCCAATCCTGATGAAGGAACTGAAACTATTCGGATCACTTTCAAATTTCAAAATTAATTATTCCAAATCTGAAATTTTACCTATTCACTTAACCCCTGTTCTGACAAGCAACTTCCAAGCCTCCTTTCCCTTCACTTGGGCCAAATCCTCCATTCGGTACCTAGGGATTCAATTGACAGTTTTGATACCCTCTATGCTGCAAATTTTCCCCCCTTACTTAATACAATTAAAAAAGATCTTTCCCTCTGGACTGAGACTGCGTTCACATGGATGGGCCGCATCAACATAATAAAAATGAATATTCTGCCCCGTATACTCTTCTTTCTTCAAATGATACCAACCCCCTTACCTATCAAATTCTTTTCCCAGATTAATACCACTTTAACGGGATTTGTGTGGAATGCGCGGAACCCTAGAATAGCCATGGGGACATTGAAACGCTCAAAACTAGCGGGGGGCCTAGGGATCCCAGATATATTGAAATATCATAAAGCAATTGCCCTTCAGAGGATCCTCAACTGGCGCTTCCACACCCAGTCCAAAATATGGGTCTCTCTGGAGAAATGGCTAGCTGGCAGGAATTTGGCCTTTGCTCCCTGGCTGCCACGTGAATATCGCGGGCTATCAGACTCAACATCCCCACCGACGAGACATGCTCTCTCCACTTGGGACAAACTGAATTCGATCTTAAACTTATCTCCGCCCATGTCCCCGCAGGTCCGTTAGGGGGATTTCTTTGGTTCTTGCCAGGCGAGCAAATGGCCTTTTTCGGCCCTTGGGTGGATGACGGTAACGCCAGCTGTGGGAAATTGATGAGCAATGGTAGGCTGATGAGTTCTGAATCCCTACAGAACAGACACAGGGGCTCCAAAATGAACTTCTGGCGCTATAGACAGCTCCATCACTTTTTTGAAATCCACGGACAATCTATAAGAGACATCTCCACTCTTATTCCTTTCGAACAACTTTTTGTAGAGGAAGACCCGATTCCACATTTGATATCTGAAATGTATGGCTTATTAAGCGTCACTACTAACAATCTTAGACCGACCTATAACCGGACATGGGAGAGGGACCTACAACTTGACTTCTCCACGTCCCGACTAACACACCTTTATCAGCTCACTCACTCCAGCTCTATTCAATCTAGAACCCAAGAAACAAATTACAAGCCTTTGTCACGCTGGTAGAGGGTACCAGCCGATTTAGCCCGTATCTACCCCTCGGTATCGGATCAATGCTGGAGGAAATGTGGACAGAGAGGTAGACTCCTTCACATTTGGTGGAATTGTCCTTTAATAAAGCCATACTGGGCAGATATCATTCATATCATTGAGTCCAGCCTACTTCCTCCTGCATGTCCCTCAGATGCCGATTGGCAGATACAGAAAAAGCGTTCTACCACACCTTTTATATGCGGCTAGACGCCTCCTCCCAATTTATTGGAAACAATCCAGGGTCCCTTCTAGGGAAGACTGGATTAAAAAAGTCAATGATATTAGAGAAGCTGAAGATTGGATAGCTTCCTGTAAAGGAAAGTTGGAACGTTTTGAAGTCATATGGGGACCGTGGAGAGACTTCATGTTTGACCCGAATCTCATACCCTCGAGCCTAGATCTGGCCCTACTAGAATTAGCAGAACCAACCCTGAGATCCCGCCTGGACAACAGTAATAAGGCCCATTGATAGACATTTTCCATATCTACCTTCTATAAAGATAACCTGTCTTTGGCGGAACTTGTTCGGCGCAGATCTACAAGATCTTCTCAGACTATGAGGTATGCTCCACACCATTCCTCCCTTCCCTCCTACCCTTTCCCCTCCCCCACATCCTTTCCTACCTGTTCCCCTTGATTCTAACCTTTACCTCTCTTTCTCTTCCTTTCTACTTTTACTTTTTTGACTGCATACTGGCTGCCAGTTACCAGGCTGTTGTCATAAGACGCTAGATGTTGCACTACTCGGACACGGGTGGCGGCAGGCAGCAAAGGGGAGAGCAGACCCTCCACGCCGGGGTGGTCCTTTTTATTTTCCGCCTCTGGTTGGTGGAGGGTATGGGGAATGTGCCCTTCCTGGGTATGGCGGGACGGACGAGGTTGTTGGAGGTATATTACCCCCCTCTGTTCGGACCGTTGGCAGGGAGGTGCTCACCCATTGGCTCTCCTGATCACTTAGCACTTCGAATGGGGCTGTGGCTGGTTTAGGCCAGCGTACTGCCACATGTTCATCCTGACCCAGGGTGTTTATTATAGAATAATGGTTGTGCTGCCACCTTGGGTCCCATATATTTATTTGCACTAGCTGGTATTTGGACAAGTTTTATATGTGTTTTATTTCACATTTCTAAAATGTATGTAGTTTTCTACTAAAATGTTGTTAAATAAAGATTTTACAAAAAAAAAAAAAAAGAAAGCCCAGCATGATCTAGTGATTAAAAAGAAAGCCCAGCATTGTCCCCCATGATCTAGTGATTAAAAAGAAAGCCCAGCATTGTCCCCCATGATCTAGTGATTAATAAGAAAGCCAAGCATTGCCCCTCATGATCTAGTGATTAATAAGAAAGCCCAGCATTGTCCCCATAATCTAGTGATTAATAAGAAAGCCAAGCATTGCCCCTCATGATCTAGTGATTAATAAGAAAGCCAAGCATTGTCCCCCATGATCTAGTGATTAATAAGAAAGCCCAGCATTGTCCCCCATGATCTAGTAATAAGAAAGCCCAGCATTGTCCTCCATGATCTAGTAATAAGAAAGCCCAGCATTGTCTGTGCCTCATTCTGCCATCTAGAATGGATTTTTTCATTCATGTTGGACGTACCTCTTGGCTAGTAGTTTGTTCATCTCCTCCATCAGTCCTCCTCCCCCTCCTCCGCTGCTCGTTCGGTTGGCATCGGTTTTGGTTGCCCCGCAGGGACTGGAAGTGCTGGAAACGTCTTCTGGCTTTACATAGAAAAGACGATACAACAAGTGCAAAGAGCAGCCATGATTCAAGAGCCACAGCTCCTACCATGTGACCACAAATGTGGTCCCTACCACAGCTCCTACCACGTGACCACAAATATGGTCCCTACCACAGCTCCTACCACGTGACCACAAATGTGGTCCCTACCCCAGCTCCTACCACGTGACCACAAATCCATCGTCTCCCAATCTCATTCTTACTATTATTCCCAGGATTTATTTAGCGCCAACATTGAGGTTTTATTTTTGTTAAAGATACGTTTAAAAATCTTTATTGAACAAAAACATTTGACGCACATACTGCGTAGTCTGCAAAGGGTTTTCACATAAAAAGAAAACTCTGCATGCATGCTTTCCGGCAGACTGTGTAAACTGACTACACTAGAAAGGGGGTGTGTCCTCCTAGGTCATCCTGCAGTCTGTGTAATCTGATCTCTCCTATTCTGCCTGCTTGCAGCTCACCCTCTGCTGGCTGCAATTAGTAAATACAAAATATTTAGATGCAATATTTTATATATTTGTCTTATTAAAATGATTTTTCTCACTTTACTATTAGGAAGAACATGATCAATAAATACATGATACCATCCTCTCCCATCCCCCGTCTTATCACTCCACCCCAGCATATAACAAAAGGCAAGACAAACAACCAACCTCTATCACTTCCTCATTCTGCCAGATAATCATTTAATCATGTGATCTCGGTTTAGGGGGAGGATCAAAGCTCAGGCAGAGCTGCTGATTGGCTGGATCTGCCTGAGATCGCCCCCTAGATAGGGAATTGTGTTGTGCAGATGTTGGGAAGCCACCCTTGTACAGTTCTTATCAGAATGATGGAAAAGGAGGACCAGACGTCACACATTAAAGGGAAATCCTCACCCGTTGTACTTTCCTCAGTTTGGCACTGGCCAGAGCCGCAGCCAGCCCAGAGGCGGGACTATCCTCGTACACCACCCCGCCTTGGCTTCCTCCGGCTGGGAGGGGAGGGGCAGGTGGCGGGGTAGCTCCAGTTGGTGGTGGAGGACCCGGTGGCGGTGGAGGCGGGGGTCCACTAGCTGGCGCAGGTACCACCCCGATGGAAGCTACCATAGCAGTTGATGAAGGGTGACCAGGAGGAACCATGGGACCTTAGGAAAGAAGAGCAGAAAAACAGGAACCGTTATATGACCTCTTCAGTATGAGGACTGGAGAACATAGCACCATCAACTGACCAAACTATAAGGACCGTTATATGACCTCTTCAGTATGAGGACTGGAGAACATAGCACCATCAACTGACCAAACTATAAGGACCGTTATATGACCTCTTCAGTATGAGGACTGGAGAACATAGCACCATCAACTGTATCAACTAGAGATACTGTTGTACAAGGAGGATTTGGATTTTGTGGGAATTTCAGAGACCTGGTTCAACAGCTCTCATGATTGGCTGGCAAACATTCAAGGGTATACCCTATACTGCAAGGATAGAGAGGGTAAAAAAGGGGGAGGGGTATGCCTATATATCAAGAATAATGTACAAGTGAATGTGAGAGATGACATCACTGAGGGGGCTAGGGAGGAGGTGGAATCTTTATGGGTAGAGCTCCAAAGGGATGAAGCTAAGGGGAAAATAATACTGGGAGTATGCTATAGGCCCCCTAACCTGAGGGAGGAGGGGGAGACGGATCTCCTATCACAAATTGGATTAGCAGCAAGGATGGGAAGTGTTATCATAATGGGGGATTTTAATTATCCAGACATAGATTGGGCGGAGGGAACCGCGCATTCATTTAAGGCTCGCCAGTTCCTTAATGTCTTGCAGGACAATTTTATGGGTCAGATGGTAGACGCACCAACTAGAAATAAAACATTACTGGATCTACTGATTACCAATAATACAGACCTGATAACAGATGTGGAAATATGGGGCAATTTAGGGAACAGCGATCACAGGTCAATTAGTTTCAGTATAAATCACACAAATAGGAAACATGAAGGGAATACAAAGACACTGAATTTCAAAAGAGCCAACTTCCCTAAACTACAAACCTTGCTAAAAGGCATAAATTGGGATAAAATATTAGGAACAAAGAATACGGAGGAGAGATGGGTTTGCTTTAAGAGCATATTAAATAAGGGCATTAGCCAATGCATCCCATTGGGTAATAAATTTAAAAGAGCGAACAAAAGTCCTGGATGGCTTAACTCCAATGTAAAAATGCATATAAAAGCAAAGGAGAAGGCCTTCAAAAAATACAAGGTTGAGGGATCATCATCAGCATTCAGACTTTACAAAGAATGCAACAAGAAATGTAAGGGTGCAATTAGGACGGCTAAGATAGAGCATGAAAGACACATAGCGGAGGAGAGCAAAAAAAATCCAAAAGAAATTCTTTAAGTATGTAAACAGTAAAAAAGGGAGGACAGACCATATTGGCCCCATAAAGAATGAGGAAGGACATCTGGTTACAAAGGATGGGGAGATGGCAAAGGTATTGAATTTATTCTTCTCCTCAGTCTTCACAAGTGAATCGGGGGGCTTCAGTAACCAAAACTGTAGTGTTTATCCTCATGACACAACACAGGAAGCACCTCCATGGTTAACAGAGGACGGAATTAAAATTAGACTTGAGTAACTTAACATTTATAAATCACCGGGACCAGATGGCTTGCATCCGAGGGTACTTAGGGAACTCAGTCAGGTGATTGCCAGACCGTTGTTCCTAATTTTTACTGACAGTCTACTGACTGGAATGGCAGCACCACCAAGGCACATACAAAGGCTGTTCACAGCCTAAATAATTCAGCTTGAGAAAGGAGCGCGCACTACAGACATCCCCCTAGTGCGCATGTTTGGAAACATGTTGCGATTTTGTCTGTGACACCATCAGTGCTTCCCTGTAATCCACCAGCTGCTCTCCAAGCCTCGCTTTGGACTCTGCACACATGCTGGAAGATTCCTGCTGGTCAGGACGCCGGCCATGAGAAGGATTCACAGGATGTGACCCCATCTGCTGGAAGTTGTGACAGAGATTGGTGTAACCGGACTACCCTGTGCCTGAGTAATGAAACCTAAATGTGAGTGTTTTTAATGCACTTTGTCTATTAAAACTATACAGTCTTAACTAAGAGGCGCCTGCTTCCTGTTTGTTTTCTCTCTACTGATTGGAATGGTACCGGCTGATTGGAGAAAAGCCAATGTAGCACCAATATTTAAAAAGGGCCCAAAAAACATCCCTGGGAATTACAGACCAGTTAGCCTAACATCAATAGTATGTAAACTCTTGGAGGGGATGATAAGGGACTATATACAAGATTTTAGTAATGAGAACGGTATCATTAGCAGTAATCAGCATGGATTCATGAAGAATCGTTCTTGCCAAACCAATCTATTAACCTTCTATGAGGAGGTGAGTTGCCATCTAGATAAAGGAAGGCCCGTAGATGTGGTGTATCTGGATTTTGCAAAAGCATTTGACACAGTTCCCCATAAACGTTTACTGTACAAAATAAGGTGCGTTGGCATGGACCATAGGGTGAGTACATGGATTGAAAACTGGCTACAAGGGCGTGTTCAGAGGATGGGATAAACAGTTCCATCTCTGTATTTGCAGACGATACTAAGCTAAGCAGGGCAATAACTTCTCCGCAGGATGTGGAAACCTTGCAAGAAGATCTGAACAAATGAATGGGGGAGGGGCAACTACATGGCAAATGAGGTTCAATGTAGAAAAATGTAAAATAATGCATTTGGGTGGTAAAAATCTGAATGCAATCTATAGACTGGGGGGAGAACCTCTGGGGGGGTCTAGGATGGAAAAGGACCTGGGGGTCCTAGTAGATGATAGGCTCAGCAATGACATGCAATGCCAAGCTGCTGCTAATAAAGCAAACAGAATATTGGCATTAAAAAGGGATCAACTGCAGAGATAAAACGATAATTCTCCCGCTCTACAAGACTCTGGTCCGGCCGCACCTGGAGTATGCTGTCCAGTTCTGGGCACCAGTCCTCAGGAAGGATGTACTGGAAATGGAGCGACTACAAAGAAGGGCAACAAAGCTAATAAAGGGTCTGGAGGATCTTAGTTATGAGGAAAGGTTGTGAGCTCTGAACTTATTCTCTCTGGAGAAGAGACGCTTGAGAGGGGATATGATTTCATTATATAAATACCGGACTGGTGACCCCACAATATACAAATACCGGACTGGTGACCCCACAATATACAAATACCGGACTGGTGACCCCACAATATATAAATACCGGACTGGTGACCCTACAATATACAAATACCGGACTGGTGACCCCACAATATATAAATACCGGACTGGTGACCCCACAATATATAAATACCGGACTGGTGACCCCACAATATAGAAATACCGGACTGGTGACCCCACAATATACAAATACCGGACTGGTGACCCCACAATATATAAATACCGTACTGGTGACCCCACAATATATAAATACCGGACTGGTGACCCCACAATATATAAATACCGGACTGGTGACCCCACAATATATAAATACCGGACTGGAGACCCCACAATATACAAATACCGGACTGGTGACCCCACAATATACAAATACCAGACTGGTGACCCCACAATATATAAATATCGGACTGGTGACCCCACAATATATAAATACCGGACTGGTGACCCCACAATATAGAAATACCGGACTGGTGACCCCACAATATACAAATACCGGACTGGTGACCCCACAATATATAAATACCGGACTGGTGACCCCACAATATATAAATACCGGACTGGTGACCCCACAATAGGGATAAAACTTTTTCGCAGAAGAGAGTTTAATAAGACTCGTGGCCACTCATTACAATTAGAAGAAAAGAGGTTTAACCTTAAACTACGTAGAGGGTTCTTTACTGTAAGAGCGGCAAGGATGTGGAATTCCCTTCCACAGGCGGTGGTCTCAGCGGGGAGCATTGATAGCTTCAAGAAACTATTAGATAATCACCTGAATGACCGCAATATACAGGGATATGTAATGTAATACTGACACATAATCACACACATAGGTTGGACTTGATGGACTTGTGTCTTTTTTCAACCTCACCTTCTATGTAACTAACTGACCGAGCTATAAGGACCATTATATGACCTCTTCAGTATGAGGACTGGAGTACATTACACCATCAACTGACTGAACTATAAGAACTGTTATATGAGGACTATAGAAGTGTAGCAAGATCCCAGGCCTCCTTTGGTCCAATGAGAACCTCCAGGGCCAAGGATAGCTGACATCCTTCTGTATGTAGTCAGTTGTGAGGCATGGTGGGTGGAGGGTAGGTAAAGTTATTGGGTGCCAGACACTTTTAGAATGCAAAATAAAGTTTATTTCTCTTAACAAACTTTTTTGGGGAGAGAGGGTTGGGGCCAGGACACCCTTAGGTAATTGCAAGATTAATTGGCAGACTCCGAGACTTCAATCGGAGGACAACCATGCAGGGAAAGGCATCCAGCAAGACACGACATCTACATGTGTAGGAATGCCGTCTCCTATGGCAACACTTTTTAACAGTTCCCAACACAAAGTGTAATGCCCCGTACACACGATCGGACTTTGATCGGACATTCCGACAAGAAGATCCTAGCATTTTTTTCGACGGATGTTGGCTCAAACTTGTCTTGCATACACACGGTCACACAAAGTTGTCGGAAAATCCGATCGTTCTGAACGCGGTGACGTAAAACACGTACGTCGGGACTATAAACAGGGCAGTGGCCAATAGCTTTCATCTCTTTATTTATTCTGAGCATGCGTGGCACTTTGTCCGTCGGATTTGTGTACACACGATCGGAATTTCCGACAACAAGGTCCTATCACACATTTTCCATCGGAAAATCCGACCGTGTGTACGGGGCATAACAGTTCTTTCACTTTCACTACAATCACTTCTTGTAGTTCTTCAGCCCACTGAGCTCCTGATCTCTCACTGGACCCTCTGATTCACTGCCACTGAATCCCATGAGCTCCTCCAATCTTCATGGTGGTATCTTCCTCAAGCTTCACCCCCGATTCTCTGCTCGGTCCCTGGCTTGGCACTCCAGATACTTCTCAAGCTTCACCCCCTACCTCTCTGCTCGGTCCCTGGCTTGGCACTCCCGATACTTCTCAAGCTTCACCCCGCTGGCCTGCTCGGTCCCTGGCTTGGCACTCCCGATACTTCTCAAGCTTCACCCCGCTGGCCTGCTCGGTCCCTGGCTTGGCACTCCCGATACTTCTCAAGCTTCACCCCGCTGTCCTGCTCGGTCCCTGGCTTGGCACTCCCGATACTTCTCAAGCTTCACCCCGCTGGCCTGCTCGGTCCCTGGCTTGGCACTCCCGATACTTCTCAAGCTTCACCCCGCTGTCCTGCTCGGTCCCTGGCTTGGCACTCCCGATACTTCTCAAGCTTCACCCCGCTGGCCTGCTCGGTCCCTGGCTTGGCACTCCCGATACTTCTCAAGCTTCACCCCGCTGTCCTGCTCGGTCCCTGGCTTGGCACTCCCGATACTTCTCAAGCTTCACCCCGCTGGCCTGCTCGGTCCCTGGCTTGGCACTCCCGATACTTCTCAAGCTTCACCCCACTGGCCTGCTCGGTCCCTGGCTTGGCACTCCCGATACTTCTCAAGCTTCACCCCACTGGCCTGCTCGGTCCCTGGCTTGGCACTCCCGATACTTCTCAAGCTTCACCCCACTGGCCTGCTCGGTCCCTGGCTTGGCACTCCCGATACTTCTCAAGCTTCACCCCACTGGCCTGCTCGGTCCCTGGCTTGGCACTCCCGATACTTCTCAAGCTTCACCCCGCTGGCCTGCTCGGTCCCTGGCTTGGCACTCCCGATACTTCTCAAGCTTCACCCCGCTGGCCTGCTCGGTCCCTGGCTTGGCACTCCCGATACTTCTCAAGCTTCACCCCACTGGCCTGCTCGGTCCCTGGCTTGACACACAAGGCTGATCTGCAAGCGTCACCTCCACTGGTTGGGTCTCTGACTTGATACTCACTGAAGTTCCCCGATTCTTCACCGTCCCCGGTTAGTGAGAATTCTGCTCCGGTACTTGCTTCAGTCACTGTGGTCCCTGGTAAAAGGGTGGTTGGTCCCTTACTGGGGACAGCTTCCCCTCTACCTCCGACCACCACAGGTTCTCCAGCCAGCAGAACCGTCACTTCTGATTGGACTGCAAGACGCAATCCCAACCCTGCACTGCTCTCTTGATTCTGGATAGGCCCTCAGACAGCCTGGCAGCCAGATGTCCCCGGGATAGGCCCCATCTCCGGCCTAGCATCCCGGGCAACACAACACATGTCCACCCAGACAGCTGTCCAGGTGGCACCAAACCCCGATCACCTGACCTCACCCAAATATATAGGCTCTTGGATTCAATAAAACCCCTGCCCATTGGCTGAGATACCCCACATACCCATAACCTGACCTTGAGTTGCCCTTCTCATATCTAGTACCACCAAGTACCCAGCCACCTAGTGGTAGAAGAGAAAAGTGCAACAAAGCCAAACTTAGGGAGAAATCACTAGATCTCTAACAATCAACCAGGATAATTATTTCTGGCAAGCGAATTTGTGAGGAGCTCCCTGCCTAAACCCCAAGGTGCTACAGAAGATTACACCATCAGTTGACTGACAGACATTTCACCAATGACGGGTACAAGGGAGCGGAAAATAATATCTGTGATGGCAAAGTCAACATGTTATAGCGCCATGATCAGAGCCTGGAAGGGAAGCCATTGTGGGGGAGGGGGTTGGGGGAGGAGTCCAGGAAACCCCACAATGAGCGTCTCTTATTTCTTCCCGTTGGTCTGTAGAATATATCAATGAAAAGGTTAAATCTGCTCAATATGTAAAATAAATAAACCTGCCTGAAATCCAGTATTATCCTTTGATCTGTGCTTTCCCAGTGTTATCGCAGCATTTCCAGAAGTGTGTAAGGACTACAGAACACCAAGCCCATGGTGTGGAGAAGAGGGAAGAGGAGATTTTATGTAGTCCTATCACTTCCTGTCCTAGGGTGACAACGCTGCTCCTCCATCCAGCGCCACCCCCCCCCCCCCCGCGCCTTCTTGGGCACCATCTTGTGTCTCCCACAGCATTTAATGGATGAACTAATAGACATTCTTATTGATCACTAGATCATGGAGGACAATGCTGGACATTCTTATTGATCACTAGATCATGGAGGACAATGCTGGACATTCTTATTAATCACTAGATCATGGATGACAATGCTGGGCTTTCTTATTGATCACTAGATCATGGGAGGACAATGCTGGACATTCTTATTAATCACTAGATCATGGGAGGACAATGCTGGACATTCTTATTAATCACTAGATCATGGAGGACAATGCTGGGCTTTCTTATTGATCACTAGATCATGGAGGACAATGCTGGACATTCTTATTGATCACTAGATCATGGAGGACAATGCTGGACATTCTTATTGATCACTAGATCATGGAGGACAATTCTGGACATTCTTATTGATCACTAGATCATGGGAGGACAATGTTGGACATTCTTATTGATCACTAGATCATGAAGGACAATGCTGGGCTTTCTTATTAATCACTAGATCATGGAGGACAATGCTGGACATTCTTATTGATCACTAGATCATGGGAGGACAATGTTGGACATTCTTATTGATCACTAGATCATGAAGGACAATGCTGGGCTTTCTTATTAATCACTAGATCATGGAGGACAATGCTGGACATTCTTATTGATCACTAGATCATGAAGGACAATGCTGGACATTCTTATTGATCACTAGATCATGGGGGACAATGCTGGACATTCTTATTAATCACTAGATCATGAAGGACAATGCTGGACATTCTTATTGATCACTAGATCATGGGAGGACAATGTTGGACATTCTTATTGATCACTAGATCATGAAGGACAATGCTGGGCTTTCTTATTAATCACTAGATCATGGAGGACAATGCTGGACATTCTTATTGATCACTAGATCATGGGAGGACAATGTTGGACATTCTTATTGATCACTAGATCATGAAGGACAATGCTGGGCTTTCTTATTAATCACTAGATCATGGAGGACAATGCTGGACATTCTTATTGATCACTAGATCATGGGGGACAATGCTGGACATTCTTATTAATCACTAGATCATGGGGGACAATGCTGGGCTTTCTTATTGATCACTAGATCATGGAGGACAATGCTGGGCTTTCTTATTGATCACTAGATCATGGAGGACAATGCTGGGCTTTCTTATTAATCACTAGATCATGGAGGACAATGCTGGACATTCTTATTGATCACTAGATCATGGAGGACAATTCTGGACATTCTAATTGATCACTAGATCATGGAGGACAATTCTGGACATTCTTATTGATCACTAGATCATGGAGGACAATGCTGGACATTCTTATTGATCACTAGATCATGGGGGACAATGCTGGACATTCTTATTGATCACTAGATCATGGGGGACAATGCTGGACATTCTTATTGATCACTAGATCATGGGGGACAATGCTGGACATTCTTATTGATCACTAGATCATGGGGGACAATGCTGGACATTCTTATTGATCACTAGATCATTGGAGGACAATGCTGGACATTCTTATTAATCACTAGATCATGGAGGACAATGCTGGACATTCTTATTAGTCACTAGATCATGGATGACAATGCTGGGCTTTCTTATTGATCACTAGATCATGGAGGACAATGCTGGGCTTTCTTATTAATCACTAGATCATGGAGGACAATGCTGGACATTCTTATTAATCACTAGATCATGGAGGACAATGCTGGACATTCTTATTAATCACTAGATCATGGGGGACAATGCTGGACATTCTTATTGATCACTAGATCATGGAGGACAATTCTGGACATTCTTATTGATCACTAGATCATGGAGGACAATGCTGGGCTTTCTTATTAATCACTAGATCATGGAGGACAATGCTGGACATTCTTATTGATCACTAGATCATGGAGGACAATGCTGGACATTCTTATTGATCACTAGATCATGGATGACAATGCTGGGCTTTCTTATTGATCACTAGATCATGGAGGACAATGCTGGGCTTTCTTATTAATCACTAGATCATGGAGGACAATGCTGGACATTCTTATTAATCACTAGATCATGGAGGACAATGCTGGACATTCTTATTAATCACTAGATCATGGGGGACAATGCTGGACATTCTTATTGATCACTAGATCATGGAGGACAATTCTGGACATTCTTATTGATCACTAGATCATGGAGGACAATGCTGGGCTTTCTTATTAATCACTAGATCATGGAGGACAATGCTGGACATTCTTATTGATCACTAGATCATGGAGGACAATGCTGGACATTCTTATTGATCACTAGATCATGGATGACAATGCTGGGCTTTCTTATTGATCACTAGATCATGGAGGACAATGCTGGGCTTTCTTATTATTCACTAGATCATGGGGGACAATGCTGGGATTTCTTATTGATCACTAGATCATGGAGGACAATGCTGGGCTTTCTTATTGATCACTAGATCATGGGGGACAATGCTGAACATTCTTATTGATCACTAGATCATGGATGGCAATGCTGGGCTTTCTTATTGATCACTAGATCATGGAGGACAATGCTGGGCTTTCTTATTAATCACTAGATCATGGAGGACAATGCTGGACATTCTTATTGATCACTAGATCATGGAGGACAATGCTGGACATTCTTATTGATCACTAGATCATGGAGGACAATGCTGGACATTCTTATTGATCACTAGATCATGGAGGACAATGCTGGGCTTTCTTATTGATCACTAGATCATGGGGGACAATGCTGAACATTCTTATTGATCACTAGATCATGGGGGACAATGCTGAACATTCTTATTGATCACTAGATCATGGGGGACAATGCTGGACATTCTTATTGATCACTAGATCATGGAGGACAATGCTGGGCTTTCTTATTGATCACTAGATCATGGGGGACAATGCTGAACATTCTTATTGATCACTAGATCATGGAGGACAATGCTGAACATTCTTATTGATCACTAGATCATGGATGACAATGCTGGGCTTTCTTATTGATCACTAGATCATGGAGGACAATGCTGGGCTTTCTTATTAATCACTAGATCATGGAGGACAATGCTGGACATTCTTATTGATCACTAGATCATGGAGGACAATGCTGGACATTCTTATTAATCACTAGATCATGGAGGACAATGCTGGACATTCTTATTGATCACTAGATCATGTGGGACAATGCTGGACATTCTTATTATTCACTAGATCATGGGGGACAATGCTGGGCTTTCTTATTGATCACTAGATCATGGGGGACAATGCTGGACATTCTTATTGATCACTAGATCATGGAGGACAATGCTGGACATTCTTATTGATCACTAGATCATGGAGGACAATGCTGGACATTCTTATTGATCACTAGATCACGGAGGACAATGCTGGACATTCTTATTGATCACTAGATCACGGGGGACAATGCTGGACATTCTTATTGATCACTAGATCATGGAGGACAATGCTGGACATTCTTATTGATCACTAGATCATGGATGACAATGCTGGGCTTTCTTATTGATCACTAGATCATGGAGGACAATGCTGGGCTTTCTTATTAATCACTAGATCATGGAGGACAATGCTGGACATTCTTATTGATCACTAGATCATGGAGGACAATGCTGGACCTTCTTATTGATCACTAGATCATGGAGGACAATACTGGGCTTTCTTATTAATCACTAGATCATGGGGGACAATGCTGGACATTCTTATTGATCACTAGATCATGGGGGACAATGCTGGGCTTTCTTATTAATCACTAGATCATGGGGGACAATGCTGGACATTCTTATTAATCACTAGATCATGGGGGACAATGCTGGCCTTTCTTATTGATCACTAGATCATGGGGGACAATGCTGGACATTCTTATTGATCACTAGATCATGGAGGACAATGCTGGACATTCTTATTGATCATTAGATCATGGAGGACAATGCTGGACATTCTTATTGATCACTAGATCATGGAGGACAATGCTGGACATTCTTATTGATCACTAGATCATGGGGGACAATGCTGGACATTCTTATTGATCACTAGATCATGGAGGACAATGCTGGGCTTTCTTATTTTTTTTTTTCAATAAATGTTTATTAAAATTTTTCAGACATACATAAAGTCACAGTTATCGGGTATACATTGAAACAGAAGCTGTTAATTCAATCAATAAGTCATACAATCAATAAGTCATACAATTGATAAATAAAGCAGAAATGTAAGAACGAGTTCAAAATACGGCCAACTGAGCCTCTTACTAGGTCACTTCTGTATTAGTGATGGAGGTGAAGTTCTGACCCAGTAAAGTATTCCTATGGTAAAGCGGGAATACCCTAATTAACAAGTGTATAAACTAAGGATCATTAAGCATCTCCGTGTGAGGGAGAAGGGGTTGGTGTGGGGGTAGGGGTCCAATCGGGGTAATGTTATGTACCGATCAAAGCCACCCTTAAACCCATTCACCCCTAAAGGGTTCTAACTGTGAATGGGTGGGGCCATGTGTAGTAATGTGGGTGGTTTTAAACCTATTCGGTACCCATATGATTGAGAGGCAGCTCCGTAATAATAATATGTTGTTTAGGAGTGGGGGGGGGGGGGGGAGTAAGGAGACCAGAAACCGTTAGGGTGTGTGCTCCTGCCGGAACAGTGAAGGAGTTATGTTGGTATCAGGTTGAGAGGGTGTGGAGATCACCTAAGTATGATCGGTAAGGATTAATTGGGTAAGAGGAAGGGTATGGACGGAGGAAGGGTATGGACGGAGGAAGGGCACGATCAGCCAGACACTATGACGTTTCTGTGACAGATCAGTATCGATCATGGCGGAGAGGTTGGGTCACCGGGCGGAATGACCTGCGTCGAGGAAACTCTAAAGTGTAACCAGCAAGCCCATGTTGTATTAAATTTTGTGGGATTGTCTTTTGCTTGGTAAATGAGTTTTTCCATCTCGGCCGTTCTATCGACTCTTTTGAACCATTCAGCCACTGTGGGTGGTGTGGAACTCCTCCAGTGAACCGGGACACAGAGGTTGGCTGCATTGATAAGGTGTAGGGTAAGGGATTTTTTGTAGGAGGAGAGGGGCATGGAGGTGTGATGGAGCATGTATTGGGCCGGAGTGAAGTCTGGGGTGTAAGAGGTAATTTGGGTGATAAGGCGGTGAATTTCCGTCCAGTACGGTATGATAAGAGGACATTCCCACCAGATATGAATGAGGGTGCCAAGCGCCGCATTGCAACGCCAGCATTTCGGGGGGACCGAGGGGTGCATTTTGTGGATCTTATCAGGTGTCCTGTACCAGTTGGTGAATATTTTGTATCTGTTTTCCTGGGTGGATACATTAATGGAGCCCTTATGAATATGGTTGTGTATACGTTCCCATTCAGTGGAGGTTAAGTCTATAGACAGTTCTGATTCCCAACGACGGACAAGCTTATCATCTTTAATTTTGCAATTTGAAAATAAGAATGTGTAAACAGTAGAGATCACATGACGTTGGGGTTCTGAACTATCACATATCAAAGGGTGTACGATCTCGGTACCACAGTGAGATGGATTTGGCGTCAGTAAAAAAGTGTCTTAATTGTAGGTACTTGTAAAAGGGGATGTTGTATTCCGTGAGTTTGGCTGCCATGGCTTGGTGGGGGAGGAGTTCACCATTTTGGAAGAAGTGGTGTGCCCTGATGGGGGCTGTGCATGATTCCCTGTGCAGATCTCTTAAGGCAAGGCCTGGCAGGAAGTCAGGATTACGGACCAAAGGGGTCATAGGGCCTGGGTGCGGTGTGTAATCCAGTGCTTTGCCGGCTAATTTAAGGTGGGACAATGTGGCTCCAATAAAGGGATGTGTCACCAAATCTCTAGGAATGGAGTTGTGATTGATCCAGGGTAGATGTGACAGCGGGGTTTTAGTGAAAGAGTCTTCAAGTGTAATCCAGGCTTTATTGGAACGATGCAGATGCCAATCTACAATCCTAGTTAAATGACATGCCCAGTGGTATTTTTGAATGTCGGGGAGGCCAAGGCCCCCTAATAGCTTGGGGAGTACTAGCCTATCCCAGCTTAGTCGGGGGGTCTTGGACGCCCAGATAAAAGTCCTGCACATACGCTTGTATGATGTAAAAAAGGAGGTGGGTAGCTTTATGGGGATTGCCTGAAAAAGGTAAAGAAGTCTGGGCAGTACATTCATTTTTAATATGGCTGTCCTACCCAACCAGGAGAAGGACCCGAAATGCCAATTATTTAAATCAGCTTGTATGTTTTGAAGTGCGGGTTGGAAGTTTCTCATGTAGAGATCCTGTAGTTTAGTAGGTATTTTGATGCCCAGGTATGTAATGTCCTGTGATTCCCATGTAAAGGGGAAGTTCTGTTTGCATTGGGTGACCAGTGTGGCTGGTAGGGAGATGTTCAGTGTTTTCGATTTTGTAAAGTTAATTTGAAGGTTTGACAAGGTTTTGAATAATGAGAAATCTTTAAGAAGATTGGGGATAGTGACTATAGGGTCCGTGAGGAAGAGTAAAACGTCATCCGCATAGGCTGCTAATTTATAGTGGTTATCACCAATGTTAATGCCTTTGACGTCCGGGTTGTCTCTTAATCTGCGAAGCATTGGTTCCATAGTAAGGATGAATATGAGCGGGGATAGGGGGCATCCCTGACGGGTTCCGTTTGAGACAGAGAAGGCGTTCGACAGGCGGCCATTGATCCTAAGTTTAGCTGTAGGTGCAGAGTATAGCGCCAGGATCATTTGGAGTAGATGCGATGGGAAACCCATTACTCTTAAAGTCGCTTCCATATAGTCCCAGGCCACCCTGTCCAACGCCTTCTCTGCGTCCAAAGACAGGAAAAAACCTTGTGTGGATGTTTTGGAGAGCCAGTGATGGATATTTAGAGCCTTGATAGTATTGTCCCTGGCCTCCCTGCCAGGGACAAAACCTACTTGATCAAGGGAGATTAATTTGGGTATCAGAGGGAGAATGCGGTTTGCCAACACTTTGGCGTAGAGCTTTAGGTCTACGTTCAGAAGTGAAATCGGGCGGTAGTTAGAGACCAATGAGGGGTCTTTGCCTTGTTTGGGAATGAGAGTGACGTGTGCTTCAAGGATGTCCCTCATCGTATTAGAGGTTGGTGAGAGATTATTGAAGGCTTTGGTGAGGTGGGGAATGAGAGTGTCTGGGAAGGACTTATAATAGCTAACTGACAGGCCATCTGGGCCAGGGCTTTTGCCCTGTTTCATTTGTTTTAATGCAGTTAAAATTTCTTCTCCTGAGAGTGGGAGATCAAGGTCCGAGGATTCATCTGAAGAGAGGGGGGAGGGACAGTATTGTGCAAGGAAGTCGGTAATGGCTGCCATTCGGTCCGAGGTGGCTGCAGGGGGGAGCGTGGTGGGGAGGTTGTATAGTTTGGAGAAGTACTGAACAAAATGGTCAGAGATATCATCTGTAGTAACAAGGGCGTCGCCAGTCGGTGTTGTAATTTTGTGAATGGTATGGGCCGCTTTCTTAACTTGAAGCGCTCTGGCAAAAAGTTTACCCGACTTGTTGCCGAATTCATAGAATAATTTTTGGGTCATGGCGTAGTTACGTTTTAGTGTATGGTTAAGTTCCTCTAGAAGTTCTTCTCTGGTCTGAGTTAGTTCTGTTAATGTGGAAGCTGCTAGCGACGCTTTGTGCACTTGCTCAAGTGTTAGTATGCGGTCGGTCAGCTCATTAATTCGTGCTTTTCTGATTTTGTTTCGTTGGGCCGCAAGGGAGATAAATTTCCCCCTTATGACGCATTTGTGTGCTGCCCAAACAGAGATAGGAGAGGTGTCTTCTGTTGTATTTTCTGCAAAGTATTGGGTGAGGCTCGTGGTAATTTGTTGAATATGGTCCCGGTCGGTCAGTAGAGAATTATCAAGTCGCCATATGTTGGACCTACCATGGGTCGTCGGGAGGATTAGAGTTATAAATATGGGGTTGTGATCAGAAAGAACCATGGGTTCAATCGTGGCTTTTGAGAGGTGTGTGAGATCATTTTGGGATAAGAAAAAGTGATCTATTCTGGAGTATTTGTTATGAGGTGCAGAAAAGAAGGTGAAGTCCTTAGTGTTGGGGTGTAATGTGCGCCAGGCATTGTGAAGTAACAGGTTGCCGAGTTGCAATTTAATAGCTCGTAGGGCTCTGTAGGTTAGGGAAGAAGAACCGTTGGATGTGTCAAGGGAGGGATTCAGAGCGACATTGAAGTCGCCTCCTACTATAAGAGTACCTGATTGGAAGCTGAGGAGTTGTTGGAAGGTGTCTCTAAAAAAGGCCACTTGTTGTGAGTTAGGGGCGTAAATGTTAGCTATTGTGACAGGCCTGTGGTGCAGAGTGCCTTTAATGAATAGGAATCTCCCTTGGGAGTCTCTTTGGACTTCTGTCACCTGCAGGGGGCATTGTTTAGAAATTAAGATTGAGACTCCTTTGGATTTAGCCTCGGTGTTGGAAGCGTGGTACACCAGTGGGAATTGGTGATTATACAGTTTAGGGATGCTATCTGTCCTGAAGTGCGTTTCCTGTATAAGTGCTACATGTATTTTTGATCGTTGTAGGAAATAGAACAGTTTAGACCTTTTCTCTGGGATGTTAAGGCCTTGTATATTGATTGAGCAGAGTTTGAGTGTCTGTAGGTACTTATGTAGGTCAGGCGGTGAGGCCTGGGGGTCTGTGTCATCCGCCATAAGTATGAGTGAAGGGAGAGGGATGACCTAGGCGATCAGAATGTGGGTCTGTTCAGTGTATGGCAGGCTTAAGTGTAATGTTGGGGTAACTGGGGTGAAACCGATGAGGTTTGGGGGTGACTTGCTCCCGTACCTCTAAACTGTACAGTATCGGTAAGGTACAGTGCGGGTACGATGTGTGTACCCCGAGGGGTGTAACAGCACCGTGACTCACAACTGTGTGGGGGTTGGCAATCACTAAGCAGTGAAGGAGGACTATAGGTAAAGGAAAGAACGGTATAGTCCGCCACCACAGGGTCTTCAGGTGATAAAAGGAGGAGGTTTTGGAGAACGTATTTTCTGGGGGATATATAATAATAGGGCGAGGGGATACTCTCAAAGAAACGTGAGTGCTGAGTGGTGGGATTTGGGTGAGTAAATGCATCATTACACAAACAGCATACAAGAACCATCATATAGAAATATTGGAAGTTATGATACCACCACCCAGCCCCCATACCAGAAGGCACCCAAAACGCCATTAAATACTATCACGGCTAAATGTGGGATTTGTAAAGGTGGGTGCCCTCTTATGGGTCAAGTGTCGGCCTCAGAACGTGTGAGGTAATTAAACAGAGGACATTTATAGGGCCTAAAAACAGCACAAAAATCTCAAAAGAGGGATAGAACACTGTAACCGGAGTAACATGTAAATAAACAAGTAAATCAGTCAGCAAGCTGACCATGCAATCAGTGACAGATCTCCAACTAGAAAGTCTGAGGAATACTAAACTTATAGACTAGAAGATTTCCCATAGAGAGAGTGTGGAATATACCTCATACCTCGCCGTGCAACCTAACATGCCAGCAAGTGTGATTGGGTAAAGTTACAGTTACAGGCCAGTAGATGGCGGTAGTGCACTCTGCATAAGTTTTCAGGTAGGTGTCACATCAGTTGAGTGTCTGTACAGGACATGTAGATGGATGTAGTGTACTGTGTATAAGTTTTCAGGTAGGTGTCACATCAGTTGAGTGTCTGTACAGGACATGTAGTGTACTGTATATAAGTCTTCAGGTAGGTGTCACATCAGATGAGTGTCTGTACAGGACATGTAGATGGATGTAGTGTACTGTGTATAAGTCTTCAGGTAGGTATCACATCAGTTGAGTGTCTGTACAGGACATGTAGATGGATGTAGTGTACTGTGTATAAGTTTTCAGGTAGGTGTCACATCAGTTGATTGTCTGTACAGGACATGTAGATGGATGTAGTGTACTGTGTATAAGTCTTCAGGTAGGTATCACATCAGTTGAGTGTCTGTACAGGACATGTAGATGGATGTAGTGTACTGTGTATAAGTCTTCAGGTAGGTGTCACATCAGTTGAGTGTCTGTACATGACATGTAGATGGATGTAGTGTACTGTGTATAAGTCTTCAGGTAGGTGTCACATCAGTTGAGTGTCTGTACAGGACATGTAGATGGATGTAGTGTACTGTATATAAGTCTTCAGGTAGGTGTCACATCAGTTGAGTGTCTGTACAGGACATGTAGATGGATGTAGTTTACTGTATATAAGTTTTCAGGTAGGTGTCACATCAGTTGAGTGTCTGTACAGGACATGTAGATGGATGTAGTTTACTGTATATAAGTCTTCAGGTAGGTGTCACATCAGTTGAGTGTCTGTACAGGACATGTAGATGGATGTAGTGTACTGTATATAAGTCTTCAGGTAGGTGTCACATCAGTTGAGTGTCTGTACAGGACATGTAGATGGATGTAGTGTACTGTGTATAAGTTTTCAGGTAGGTGTCACATCAGTTGAGTGTCTGAAAAGGACATGTAGATGGATGTAGTGTACTGTGTATAAGTTTTCAGGTAGGTTTCACATCAGTTGAGTGTCTGTACAGGACATGTAGATGGATGTAGTGTACTGTATATAAGTCTTCAGGTAGGTGTCACATCAGTTGAGTGTCTGTACATGACATGTAGATGGATGTAGTGTACTGTGTATAAGTCTTCAGGTAGGTGTCACATCAGTTGAGTGTCTGTACATGACATGTAGATGGATGTAGTGTACTGTGTATAAGTCTTCAGGTAGGTGTCACATCAGTTGAGTGTCTGTACAGGACATGTAGATGGATGTAGTGTACTGTGTATAAGTCTTCAGGTAGGTGTCACATCAGTTGAGTGTCTGTACAGGACATGTAGATGGATGTAGTGTACTGTGTATAAGTTTTCAGGTAGGTGTCACATCAGTTGAGTGTCTGTACAGGACATGTAGATGGATGTAGTGTACTGTGTATAAGTTTTCAGGTAGGTGTCACATCAGTTGAGTGTCTGTACAGGACATGTAGATGGATGTAATGTACTGTGTATAAGTCTTCAGGTAGGTGTCACATCAGTTGAGTGTCTGTACAGGACATGTAGATGGATGTAGTGTACTGTGTATAAGTTTTCAGGTAGGTGTCACATCAGTTGAGTGTCTGTACAGGACATGTAGATGGATGTAGTGTACTGTGTATAAGTTTTCAGGTAGGTGTCACATCAGTTGAGTGTCTGTACAGGACATGTAGATGGATGTAATGTACTGTGTATAAGTCTTCAGGTAGGTGTCACATCAGTTGAGTGTCTGTACAGGACATGTAGATGGGGGGGTAGCCCCTGTAGGCTCCTCAGTCAGTACACGAGTGGTTGCCGCCAGCGATGGAGTAGAAGAGTCCATGTGAGACACAGCTTTGGAAGTCAGCATTGAGTGTGATGATCTGAGGCGTTGTCCAGGTAACAGTCGCAGTGTACGTCGGATATTCTTGAGGCTTTTCCTCGGTGTCAGGGAGATTGTGGGCGGAAGTGACACTGTACAGGACTGCTGCCAGGTCAGGGGCGGGTACAAACCGCAGGGTGTTGTGGGTCATGTAGTTTTAGAACACTCCACTAGACATATGGGCGGTGTTCATTCCATAGGCAAGTGCTGCTGCTTTCTAGCTAAACTTGCAATGTCTATGACAGGGACACAATCCGAACCCAGTAAAGATGCAAAACATCTATTGTGCTGAATATCTCTTGAAGAAAGTCAGTCACATAAACATTGAATTAAAGGTTAACAGTGTGAAAGAACTGATTAAAGCTGAACAGGGCAAACTGAGATTGCATGGTAGCGTGTATCTGAGGCCGGCTAGCGGTTTCGGCGAGCTCTCCTGAGCCTCGGTGAGTTTGTGGGGCTGCCCTCCTGGTAGTGAATGTGGGTACCGGTAAGGTGCCTGGGGGCGGATGGGGACCTTCTCCTACGGTACCTGGTATCCTGCGCCTCCATGGGTTCTTCCTGAGGTGATTCTTTGCTTGTCACTGAGTGACGAAACTCTGCATACCAGTTAGGGACATCTACCAGGGGTATGCCCAGGGTTCCGCAGAAGTGAGGGAGATCCTCTGGTACTCTCAGGAGAGCCGTGCGGCCCTGGGTGGAGGCAGAAAGGCAAAACGGGAATTTCCATTTATATTGAATACCTTTTGTGCGAAGGGCGTCCAACAGAGGCCTCAGATCACGGCGGTGCTGTAAGGTGATTCCTGAGAGGTCCTGATAGATTTGAATTGCTCTCCCATCATGGAGAATTTGAGGTCTGCTTCTTGCTTGTCTGATAATTTCTTCCTTCAGTTTGAAGTCTATTATACAGCAAATGATGTCCCTCGGGGGATCCGTCTCCCTTCCCTTGGGACGTAAGGCCCGGTGGATCCTTTCCATATCAATGGGTGTATGAGGTGGTCTATTAAGCAGACCATTGAAGATTCCAGTCACAGTGGGGGCTATTTGTTCTCCCTCGATGGCCTCTGGTAGTCCTCTGACTCTGAGATTATGGCGCCGACCTCTGTTGTCGAGGTTTTCCAGATGGCGTTGCATATCTCTCATTTGTAATGTGTGGGAGTCAATGCGATTCGCAGCTTTGCGGATAGTCACATCATGGCGTTCAGTCACTCTTTCAACTGTGAGAACTCTGTCACTGAGCGCACGGATATCGAGCCTGAGCTCTGAAATGGCGGCAGATAAGGTGTCTTTGATATCCTCTGCGATGGTGCGCAGGTCCTGCATGTTTAAGTGCGGCTGTGGTGAGAGTTCAATGACATTTCTATCCCTGTGAGGGTTTGGAGATCCTGTGTGTGGTGGTTCTGTCAGGGCTGCCTCAGAAGCCTGAGAGTGTGAGTGTCTGTGGCGGGAAGGCCCCGTGTTCCCTCTGCTGGTATGAAGCATTTCAGGAATATTATAACCCTCGTCCCCTAATTGTTCGCGGGGGGAGCGGGAGCGGGAAGCAGGAGAGTTCCGTGATGCAGTCCCCATGATTTGGAGGGATTTAGGGGCAATTTTACCTCAGATTCCAGTCAGCTTTTCCCTGTGGTGGCAGGAGCTCAGGGATTAGGCTTCCATCTTCCTGCTAGGTCAGGCCACGCCCCTCGCTGGGCTTTCTTATTGATCACTAGATCATGGAGGACAATGCTGGACATTCTTATTAATCACTAGATCATGGGGGACAATGCTGGACATTCTTATTGATCACTAGATCATGGGGGACAATGCTGGACATTCTTATTAATCACTAGATCATGGGGGACAATGCTGGACATTCTTATTAATCACTAGATCATGGGGGACAATGCTGGACATTCTTATTGATCACTAGATCATGGAGGACAATGCTGGGCTTTCTTATTGATCACTAGATCATGGAGGACAATGCTGGACATTCTTATTAATCACTAGATCATGGGGGACAATGCTGGACATTCTTATTAATCACTAGATCATGGAGGACAATGCTGGACATTCTTATTAATCACTAGATCATGGGGGACAATGCTGGACATTCTTATTGATCACTAGATCATGGGAGGACAATGCTGGACATTCGTATTGATCACTAGATCATGGGAGGACAATGCTGGACATTCGTATTGATCACTAGATCATGGGAGGACAATGCTGGACATTCTTATTAATCACTAGATCATGGAGGACAATGCTGGACATTCTTATTAATCACTAGATCATGGGGGACAATGCTGGACATTCTTATTAATCACTAGATCATGGGGGACAATGCTGGACATTCTTATTAATCACTAGATCATGGGGGACAATGCTGGACATTCTTATTGATCACTAGATCATGGGAGGACAATGCTGGACATTCTTATTGATCACTAGATCATGGAGGACAATGCTGGGCTTTCTTATTGATCACTAGATCATGGAGGACAATGCTGGACATTCTTATTAATCACTAGATCATGGGGGACAATGCTGGACATTCTTATTAATCACTAGATCATGGGGGACAATGCTGGACATTCTTATTAATCACTAGATCATGGGGGACAATGCTGGACATTCTTATTGATCACTAGATCATGGGAGGACAATGCTGGACATTCTTATTGATCACTAGATCATGGAGGACAATGCTGGGCTTTCTTATTGATCACTAGATCATGGAGGACAATGCTGGACATTCTTATTAATCACTAGATCATGGAGGACAATGCTGGACATTCTTATTAATCACTAGATCATGGGGGACAATGCTGGACATTCTTATTAATCACTAGATCATGGGGGACAATGCTGGACATTCTTATTAATCACTAGATCATGGGGGACAATGCTGGACATTCTTATTGATCACTAGATCATGGAGGACAATGCTGGGCTTTCTTATTGATCACTAGATCATGGAGGACAATGCTGGACATTCTTATTAATCACTAGATCATGGGGGACAATGCTGGACATTCTTATTGATCACTAGATCATGGAGGACAATGCTGGACATTCTTATTAATCACTAGATCATGGGGGACAATGCTGGACATTCTTATTAATCACTAGATCATGGAGGACAATGCTGGACATTCTTATTAATCACTAGATCATGGGGGACAATGCTGGACATTCTTATTGATCACTAGATCATGGGAGGACAATGCTGGACATTCTTATTGATCACTAGATCATGGGAGGACAATGCTGGACATTCTTATTAATCACTAGATCATGGAGGCAATGCTGGACATTCTTATTAATCACTAGATCATGGGGGACAATGCTGGACATTCTTATTGATCACTAGATCATGGGAGGACAATGCTGGACATTCTTATTGATCACTAGATCATGGAGGACAATGCTGGGCTTTCTTATTGATCACTAGATCATGGAGGACAATGCTGGACATTCTTATTAATCACTAGATCATGGGGGACAATGCTGGACATTCTTATTAATCACTAGATCATGGGGGACAATGCTGGACATTCTTATTAATCACTAGATCATGGGGGACAATGCTGGACATTCTTATTGATCACTAGATCATGGGAGGACAATGCTGGACATTCTTATTGATCACTAGATCATGGAGGACAATGCTGGGCTTTCTTATTGATCACTAGATCATGGAGGACAATGCTGGACATTCTTATTAATCACTAGATCATGGGGGACAATGCTGGACATTCTTATTAATCACTAGATCATGGGGGACAATGCTGGACATTCTTATTAATCACTAGATCATGGGGGACAATGCTGGACATTCTTATTGATCACTAGATCATGGAGGACAATGCTGAACATTCTTATTAATCACTAGATCATGGGGGACAATGCTGGACATTCTTATTAATCACTAGATCATGGGGGACAATGCTGGACATTATTATTGATCACTAGATCATGGGAGGACAATGCTGGACATTCTTATTGATCACTAGATCATGGAGGACAATGCTGGGCTTTCTTATTGATCACTAGATCATGGAGGACAATGCTGGACATTCTTATTAATCACTAGATCATGGGGGACAATGCTGGACATTCTTATTAATCACTAGATCATGGGGGACAATGCTGGACATTCTTATTAATCACTAGATCATGGGGGACAATGCTGGACATTCTTATTGATCACTAGATCATGGAGGACAATGCTGGGCTTTCTTATTGATCACTAGATCATGGAGGACAATGCTGGACATTCTTATTAATCACTAGATCATGGGGGACAATGCTGGACATTCTTATTGATCACTAGATCATGGAGGACAATGCTGGACATTCTTATTAATCACTAGATCATGGGGGACAATGCTGGACATTCTTATTAATCACTAGATCATGGAGGACAATGCTGGACATTCTTATTAATCACTAGATCATGGGGGACAATGCTGGACATTCTTATTGATCACTAGATCATGGGAGGACAATGCTGGACATTCTTATTGATCACTAGATCATGGGAGGACAATGCTGGACATTCTTATTAATCACTAGATCATGGGGGACAATGCTGGACATTCTTATTAATCACTAGATCATGGAGGACAATGCTGGACATTCTTATTAATCACTAGATCATGGGGGACAATGCTGGACATTCTTATTGATCACTAGATCATGGGAGGACAATGCTGGACATTCTTATTGATCACTAGATCATGGGAGGACAATGCTGGACATTCTTATTAATCACTAGATCATGGAGGACAATGCTGGACATTCTTATTAATCACTAGATCATGGGGGACAATGCTGGACATTCTTATTGATCACTAGATCATGGGAGGACAATGCTGGACATTCTTATTGATCACTAGATCATGGAGGACAATGCTGGGCTTTCTTATTGATCACTAGATCATGGAGGACAATGCTGGACATTCTTATTAATCACTAGATCATGGGGGACAATGCTGGACATTCTTATTAATCACTAGATCATGGGGGACAATGCTGGACATTCTTATTAATCACTAGATCATGGGGGACAATGCTGGACATTCTTATTGATCACTAGATCATGGGAGGACAATGCTGGACATTCTTATTGATCACTAGATCATGGAGGACAATGCTGGGCTTTCTTATTGATCACTAGATCATGGAGGACAATGCTGGACATTCTTATTAATCACTAGATCATGGGGGACAATGCTGGACATTCTTATTAATCACTAGATCATGGGGGACAATGCTGGACATTCTTATTAATCACTAGATCATGGGGGACAATGCTGGACATTCTTATTGATCACTAGATCATGGAGGACAATGCTGAACATTCTTATTAATCACTAGATCATGGGGGACAATGCTGGACATTCTTATTAATCACTAGATCATGGGGGACAATGCTGGACATTCTTATTGATCACTAGATCATGGGAGGACAATGCTGGACATTCTTATTGATCACTAGATCATGGAGGACAATGCTGGGCTTTCTTATTGATCACTAGATCATGGAGGACAATGCTGGACATTCTTATTAATCACTAGATCATGGGGGACAATGCTGGACATTCTTATTAATCACTAGATCATGGGGGACAATGCTGGACATTCTTATTAATCACTAGATCATGGGGGACAATGCTGGACATTCTTATTGATCACTAGATCATGGAGGACAATGCTGGGCTTTCTTATTGATCACTAGATCATGGAGGACAATGCTGGACATTCTTATTAATCACTAGATCATGGGGGACAATGCTGGACATTCTTATTGATCACTAGATCATGGAGGACAATGCTGGACATTCTTATTAATCACTAGATCATGGGGGACAATGCTGGACATTCTTATTAATCACTAGATCATGGAGGACAATGCTGGACATTCTTATTAATCACTAGATCATGGGGGACAATGCTGGACATTCTTATTGATCACTAGATCATGGGAGGACAATGCTGGACATTCTTATTGATCACTAGATCATGGGAGGACAATGCTGGACATTCTTATTAATCACTAGATCATGGAGGACAATGCTGGACATTCTTATTAATCACTAGATCATGGGGGACAATGCTGGACATTCTTATTGATCACTAGATCATGGGAGGACAATGCTGGACATTCTTATTGATCACTAGATCATGGAGGACAATGCTGGGCTTTCTTATTGATCACTAGATCATGGAGGACAATGCTGGACATTCTTATTAATCACTAGATCATGGGGGACAATGCTGGACATTCTTATTGATCACTAGATCATGGGAGGACAATGCTGGACATTCTTATTGATCACTAGATCATGGGAGGACAATGCTGGACATTCTTATTAATCACTAGATCATGGAGGACAATGCTGGACATTCTTATTAATCACTAGATCATGGGGGACAATGCTGGACATTCTTATTGATCACTAGATCATGGGAGGACAATGCTGGACATTCTTATTGATCACTAGATCATGGAGGACAATGCTGGGCTTTCTTATTGATCACTAGATCATGGGGGACAATGCTGGACATTCTTATTGATCACTAGATCATGGAGGACAATGCTGGACATTCTTATTAATCACTAGATCATGGGGGACAATGCTGGACATTCTTATTAATCACTAGATCATGGGGGACAATGCTGGACATTCTTATTGATCACTAGATCATGGGAGGACAATGCTGGACATTCTTATTGATCACTAGATCATGGAGGACAATGCTGGGCTTTCTTATTGATCACTAGATCATGGGGGACAATGCTGGACATTCTTATTAATCACTAGATCATGGAGGACAATTCTGGACATTCTTATTAATCACTAGATCATGGAGGACAATTCTGGACATTCTTATTGATCACTAGATCATGGGGGACAATGCTGGACATTCTTATTAATCACTAGATCATGGAGGACAATGCTGGACATTCTTATTAATCACTAGATCATGGAGGACAATTCTGGACATTCTTATTAATCACTAGATCATGGAGGACAATTCTGGACATTCTTATTGATCACTAGATCATGGGGGACAATGCTGGACATTCTTATTAATCACTAGATCATGGGGGACAATGCTGGGCTTTCTTATTGATCACTAAATCATGGAGGACAATGCTGGACATTCTTATTAATCACTAGATCATGGGGGACAATGCTGGACATTCTTATTGATCACTAGATCATGGAGGACAATGCTGGGCTTTCTTATTGATCACTAGATCATGGAGGACAATGCTGGACATTCTTATTAATCACTAGATCATGGGGGACAATGCTGGACATTCTTATTGATCACTAGATCATGGGGGACAATGCTGGACATTCTTATTGATCACTAGATCATGGAGGACAATGCTGGACATTCTTATTGATCACTAGATCATGGGGGACAATGCTGGACATTCTTATTGATCACTAGATCATGGAGGACAATGCTGGACATTCTTATTGATCACTAGATCATGGGGGACAATGCTGGATATTCTTATTAATCACTAGATCATGGGGGACAATGCTGGATATTCTTATTGATCACTAGATCATGGGAGGACAATGCTGGACATTCTTATTGATCACTAGATCATGGAGGACAATGCTGGGCTTTCTTATTAATCACTAGATCATGGAGGACAATGCTGGACATTCTTATTGATCACTAGATCATGGAGGACAATTCTGGACATTCTTATTGATCACTAGATCATGGAGGACAATGCTGGACATTCTTATTGATCACTAGATCATGGGGGACAATGCTGGACATTCTTATTAATCACTAGATCATGGGAGGACAATGCTGGACATTCTTATTAATCACTAGATCATGGAGGACAATGCTGGACATTCTTATTGATCACTAGATCATGGAGGACAATGCTGGACATTCTTATTAATCACTAGATCATGGGGGACAATGCTGGACATTCTTATTAATCACTAGATCATGGAGGACAATTCTGGACATTCTTATTGATCACTAGATCATGGAGGACAATGCTGGACATTCTTATTGATCACTAGATCATGGGAGGACAATGCTGGACATTCTTATTGATCACTAGATCATGGAGGACAATTCTGGACATTCTTATTGATCACTAGATCATGGAGGACAATGCTGGACATTCTTATTAATCACTAGATCATGGAGGACAATGCTGGACATTCTTATTAATCACTAGATCATGGAGGACAATGCTGGACATTCTTATTAATCACTAGATCATGGGAGGACAATGCTGGACATTCTTATTAATCACTAGATCATGGAGGACAATTCTGGACATTCGTATTGATCACTAGATCATGGAGGACAATGCTGGACATTCTTATTAATCACTAGATCATGGAGGACAATTCTGGACATTCTTATTGATCACTAGATCATGGGGGACAATGCTGGACATTCTTATTGATCACTAGATCATGGAGGACAATGCTGGGCTTTCTTATTGATCACTAGATCATGGAGGACAATTCTGGACATTCTTATTGATCACTAGATCATGGAGGACAATGCTGGACATTCTTATTGATCACTAGATCATGGGAGGACAATGCTGGACATTCTTATTGATCACTAGATCATGGAGGACAATTCTGGACATTCTTATTGATCACTAGATCATGGAGGACAATGCTGGACATTCTTATTAATCACTAGATCATGGAGGACAATGCTGGACATTCTTATTGATCACTAGATCATGGGGGACAATGCTGGACATTCTTATTAATCACTAGATCATGGGAGGACAATGCTGGACATTCTTATTGATCACTAGATCATGGAGGACAATTCTGGACATTCTTATTGATCACTAGATCATGGAGGACAATGCTGGACATTCTTATTGATCACTAGATCATGGAGGACAATGCTGGACATTCTTATTGATCACTAGATCATGGAGGACAATGCTGGACATTCTTATTAATCACTAGATCATGGAGGACAATGCTGGACATTCTTATTAATCACTAGATCATGGAGGACAATGCTGGACATTCTTATTGATCACTAGATCATGGGGGACAATGCTGGGCTTTCTTATTGATCACTAGATCATGGAGGACCATTCTGGACATTCTTATTGATCACTAGATCATGGAGGACAATGCTGGACATTCTTATTGATCACTAGATCATGGGGACAATGCTGGACATTCTTATTGATCACTAGATCATGGGAGGACAATGCTGGACATTCTTATTAATCACTAGATCATGGGGGACAATGCTGGACATTCTTATTAATCACTAGATCATGGAGGACAATTCTGGACATTCTTATTGATCACTAGATCATGGGGGACAATGCTGGACATTCTTATTGATCACTAGATCATGGAGGACAATGCTGGGCTTTCTTATTGATCACTAGATCATGGAGGACAATTCTGGACATTCTTATTGATCACTAGATCATGGGAGGACAATGCTGGACATTCTTATTGATCACTAGATCATGGAGGACAATGCTGGGCTTTCTTATTAATCACTAGATCATGGAGGACAATGCTGGACATTCTTATTGATCACTAGATCATGGGGGACAATGCTGGACATTCTTATTAATCACTAGATCATGGGGGACAATGCTGGACATTCTTATTAATCACTAGATCATGGAGGACAATGCTGGGCTTTCTTATTGATCACTAGATCATGGGGGACAATGCTGGACATTCTTATTAATCACTAGATCATGGGGGACAATGCTGGACATTCTTATTGATCACTAGATCATGGAGGACAATGCTGGACATTCTTATTGATCACTAGATCATGGGGGACAATGCTGGGCTTTCTTATTGATCACTAGATCATGGAGGACAATTCTGGACATTCTTATTGATCACTAGATCATGGGGACAATGCTGGACATTCTTATTAATCACTAGATCATGGGGGACAATGCTGGACATTCTTATTAATCACTAGATCATGGAGGACAATTCTGGACATTCTTATTGATCACTAGATCATGGAGGACAATGCTGGACATTCTTATTAATCACTAGATCATGGGGGACAATGCTGGACATTCTTATTAATCACTAGATCATGGAGGACAATTCTGGACATTCTTATTGATCACTAGATCATGGGGGACAATGCTGGACATTCTTATTGATCACTAGATCATGGAGGACAATGCTGGGCTTTCTTATTAATCACTAGATCATGGAGGACAATGCTGGACATTCTTATTGATCACTAGATCATGGGGGACAATGCTGGACATTCTTATTAATCACTAGATCATGGAGGACAATGCTGGACATTCTTATTAATCACTAGATCATGGAGGACAATGCTGGACATTCTTATTGATCACTAGATCATGGAGGACAATGCTGGACATTCTTATTAATCACTAGATCATGGAGGACAATGCTGGACATTCTTATTAATCACTAGATCATGGAGGACAATGCTGGACATTCTTATTAATCACTAGATCATGGAGGACAATGCTGGACATTCTTATTGATCACTAGATCATGGGAGGACAATGCTGGACATTTTTATTGATCACTAGATCATGGAGGACAATGCTGGACATTCTTATTAATCACTAGATCATGGAGGACAATGCTGGACATTCTTATTGATCACTAGATCATGGGGGACAATGCTGGACATTCTTATTAATCACTAGATCATGGAGGACAATGCTGGACATTCTTATTGATCACTAGATCATGGGGGACAATGCTGGGCTTTCTTATTAATCACTAGATCATGGAGGACAATGCTGGACATTCTTATTAATCACTAGATCATGGAGGACAATGCTGGACTTTCTTATTGATCACTAGATCATGGGGGACAATGCTGGACATTCTTATTAATCACTAGATCATGGGGGACAATGCTGGGCTTTCTTATTAATCACTAGATCATGGAGGACAATGCTGGACATTCTTATTAATCAGTAGATCATGGAGGACAATGCTGGGCTTTCTTATTAATCACTAGATCATGGAGGACAATGCTGGACATTCTTATTAATCACTAGATCATGGAGGACAATGCTGGGCTTTCTTATTGATCACTAGATCATGGGGGACAATGCTGGACATTCTTATTAATCACTAGATCATGGGAGGACAATGCTGGACATTCTTATTAATCACTAGATCATGGAGGACAATGCTGGGCTTTCTTATTAATCACTAGATCATGGAGGACAATGCTGGACATTCTTATTGATCACTAGATCATGGGAGGACAATGCTGGACATTCTTATTAATCACTAGATCATGGGGGACAATGCTGGACATTCTTATTGATCACTAGATCATGGGGGACAATGCTGGACATTCTTATTAATCACTAGATCATGGGGGACAATGCTGGACATTCTTATTAATCACTAGATCATGGAGGACAATGCTGGACATTCTTATTGATCACTAGATCATGGAGGACAATGCTGGACATTCTTATTAATCACTAGATCATGGGGGACAATGCTGGACATTCTTATTAATCACTAGATCATGGAGGACAATGCTGGACATTCTTATTGATCACTAGATCATGGAGGACAATGCTGGGCTTTCTTATTAATCACTAGATCATGGAGGACAATTCTGGACATTCTTATTGATCACTAGATCATGGAGGACAATGCTGGGCTTTCTTATCGATCACTAGATCATGGAGGACAATGCTGGACATTCTTATTAATCACTAGATCATGGAGGACAATTCTGGACATTCTTATCGATCACTAGATCATGGAGGACAATGCTGGACATTCTTATTAATCACTAGATCATGGGAGGACAATGCTGGACATTCTTATTAATCACTAGATCATGGGGGACAATGCTGGACATTCTTATTAATCACTAGATCATGGGGGACAATGCTGGACATTCTTATTGATCACTAGATCATGGGGGACAATGCTGGACATTCTTATTAATCACTAGATCATGGAGGACAATGCTGGACATTCTTATTGATCACTAGATCATGGGAGTACAATGCTGGGCTTTCTTATTAATCACTAGATCATGGAGGACAATTCTGGACATTCTTATTGATCACTAGATCATGGAGGACAATGCTGGGCTTTCTTATTAATCACTAGATCATGGGGGACAATGCTGGATATTCTTATTAATCACTAGATCATGGGAGGACAATGCTGGGCTTTCTTATTAATCACTAGATCATGGGGGACAATGCTGGACATTCTTATTAATCACTAGATCATGGGGGACAATGCTGGACATTCTTATTGATCACTAGATCATGGGGGACAATGCTGGACATTCTTATTGATCACTAGATCATGGAGGACAATGCTGGACATTCTTATTAATCACTAGATCATGGGAGGACAATGCTGGACATTCTTATTAATCACTAGATCATGGGAGGACAATGCTGGACATTCTTATTAACCACTAGATCATGGAGGACAATGCTGGACATTCTTATTGATCACTAGATCATGGAGGACAATGCTGGACATTCTTATTAATCACTAGATCATGGGAGGACAATGCTGGGCTTTCTTATTAATCACTAGATCATGGGGGACAATGCTGGACATTCTTATTAATCACTAGATCATGGGGGACAATGCTGGACATTCTTATTGATCACTAGATCATGGGGGACAATGCTGGACATTCTTATTAACCACTAGATCATGGAGGACAATGCTGGACATTCTTATTGATCACTAGATCATGGAGGACAATGCTGGACATTCTTATTAATCACTAGATCATGGAGGACAATGCTGGACATTCTTATTAGTCACTAGATCATGGAGGACAATTCTGGACATTCTTATTGATCACTAGATCATGGAGGACAATGCTGGGCTTTCTTATTAATCACTAGATCATGGAGGACAATTCTGGACATTCTTATTGACCACTAGATCATGGAGGACAATTCTGGACATTCTTATTGACCACTAGATCATGGGGGACAATGCTGGGCTTTCTTTTTAATCACTAGATCATGGGAGGACAATGCTGGACATTCTTATTAATCACTAGATCATGGGGGACAATGCTGGACATTCTTATTAATCACTAGATCATGGGGGACAATGCTGGACATTCTTATTAATCACTAGATCATGGGAGGACAATGCTGGACATTCTTATTAATCACTAGATCATGGAGGACAATGCTGGACATTCTTATTGATCACTAGATCATGGGAGTACAATGCTGGGCTTTCTTATTAATCACTAGATCATGGGAGGACAATTCTGGACATTCTTATTGATCACTAGATCATGGAGGACAATGCTGGGCTTTCTTATTAATCACTAGATCATGGAGGACAATTCTGGACATTCTTTTTGATCACTAGATCATGGGAGGACAATGCTGGGCTTTCTTATTAATCACTAGATCATGGGGGACAATGCTGGACATTCTTATTAATCACTAGATCATGGGGGACAATGCTGGACATTCTTATTGATCACTAGATCATGGGGGACAATGCTGGACATTCTTATTAACCACTAGATCATGGAGGACAATGCTGGACATTCTTATTGATCACTAGATCATGGAGGACAATGCTGGACATTCTTATTAATCACTAGATCATGGGGGACAATGCTGGGCTTTCTTATTAATCACTAGATCATGGAGGACAATGCTGGACATTCTTATTATTCACTAGATCATAAGTGGTCCCTGTAGCCTTCTTAGTGGATGTGTTTCCATTTGCATACATTTCCCAGGGGTCTTCTCCAGTGGAGTGTCACCATTTGTGGGGATTAAAGTAAATCTTTATGTAGCACCCTGTAGCTTAGACAGGGAGCTCCTCACAAATTTACGTGCCAGGAGTAGTTATCCTGGTTGATTGATAGAGATCCATTGATTTCTCCCTAAGTTTGGCCTTGTTGCACTTTTCTCTTCTACCACTAGGTGGCTGGGTACTTGGTGGTACTAGATACGAGAAGGGCAACTCAAGGTCAGGTTATGGGTATGTGGGGTATCCCAGCCAATGGGCAGGGGTTTTCTTGATTCCCTTGGCCTGCTGGGAGAACCTATATATTCGGGTGGAGTCATGTTATCGGGGTTCTGTGCCACCTGGACGGCTGTCTGGGTGGACGTGTGTCGTACGCCCCAGGCTGCTAGGCCGGAGATTGGGCTTCTGGCTGCCAGGCTGTGTGAGGGCCTATCCAGAAGCAAGAGGCCAGCGCAGGGTTGGGACTGCGGCTTGCTGTCCAACCAGAAGTGACGGTTCCGCCGGCAGGAGAACCTGTCGTGGTCGGAAGTAGAAGAGAAGCTGTCACCATGAAGGGACCAACCACCTTATTACCAGGGACCACAGTGAGTAACTGAAGCAAGTACCGGAGCAGAATTCCCACCAACCGGAGACAGTGGAGAATCGGGAAACTTCAGGCGGTGATCAAGTCAGGACCCAACCAGCGAAGGTGACGCTTGCAGAGCAGCCTTGTGTGTCAAGCCAGGGACCGAGCCGGTCAGCAGGGGTGAAGCTTGAGAAGTATCTGGAGAGCCAAGCTAGGGACCCAGCAGGGAAGCGAGGGTGACGCTTGAGGGGGTACCACCGCAAAGCTTGGAGGAGCTCCAGGGATTCAGAGTCAGTGAATCAGAGGGTCCAGTGAGAGACCGGGAGCTCAGTGCTGAAGAACTACAAGAGGCAGTTGTAGTGAAGCTGAAGGAATTGTTACGTTTGACTTAGGAACTGTTAAAGACTGTTGACATAGGAGACGGCATTCCTGCATGAGCAGATGTGGCACCTTGCTGGGACCTTTCGCTTCACGGCTGTCCTATTGAAGTCTTGGAGTCTGACAATTGAATGTACAACTACTTAAGGGTGTCCTGGCCCTAACCCTCTTTCCCCCAAAAATACAAAAAGGACTATTAAAAGAAATAAAACCTCTTTTACATCCAAGAAGTGTCTGGCGCCCAATGACTTTTACCATCTTTGCACCCACTATGCCTCACAACCCACCACATATTGAAGGATGTCAGCTATCTTTGGCCTTGGAGGTCCTCATTAGACTGGAAGAGGCTAAAGACTTTGCTACATTTATTTTTAGTTTTTGAAGTTACAGAAATGTTCTTCCATTGGGATTTTAATACCATGTTTGTTCCTATGTGGTCATTGGGACAGGAAGTGAGGGGAAATCTCTCCAATGGAAGCACAGACAACAATAACAACTGTCTATAGCAGTTAACCCTTTCCTTGCTGTGCCCAAATTAAGGCAAAATTTTACATTAATAGTAATTAAAGTAGATTTTAAAGCCCAATTGAAAATGGAGATGTAGACAGAACATTCCCATTCATTCTCACCTCCTCCAGCAGCTAAATATGACTATACAGTCCCACCAGAGTTAGAATCAGTGCCAGATCCACCCCGCCCCCTCTCTTCTCTGAGTGAGGACACTTGTGATGAGGGGTGTGGCTGCCACTCAGCTCCCCCAAGCACAGAGCACTGGAGAGGGAGAGGCGGAAGCAGAATTTTCAATGAAAAGAAAGAGATATTTCAAGGTATTTCCTTGCAAAAGTCATTATTAACAGGATGGGGTACAGGACTATAAAGAGCTAGAAAGGTGTGAGAATTAAACTGACCTAGACATAGATATATACAACAGATAAAATAATACCCGAGGTTCCGTGAAGCCAACATCAGCCTGGCTGGACACACAACAGTTTTTAGATTTTTTTTATACCCTCATACTGGAAGAAAACATGCCATGCTGTATTATTACACGTACGGAAACACATGTACTTACTTAAGTGGGAAATGGCAGATGAAGTCAAGCAATGCGTGGTCCTCTTGGACAAATGGATGTCAGATACAGCAGCGTAAGGAGGAGGTAGTGCGACAATGTGTGAGGACAGCTGCGGAGCATGGGAGGAAGGATGGAAAGGTTGGGTGGAGGTCAGGGTTCCGGTAGGGGTGGCGATGACGGACATTTGAGCTAATGGTACAGTTTCTAAGCAGGACAGATAGGAACGCTCGGCGGCTCTTAAGTGGGGTCTTGGATTTTGAGGGGCTTGTGGTTCTTCTCCTCGGTCATCTAGGTCTAGTTGAGGTAAGTAAGGTTTTTGGAGCGTTTTGTCGGGGCCTCCCTTCATCCTGACATTCTGGGGAGCAGGAATCGGAGAAAGCATTGTCAGAATTGGAGACACACTTTGGTTGAACCCAGGTGACACCACTGGGACAGCGGGAGAGGAAGAACGGGAGGAATAGGTCACAGATGGAGACCTGACAGTCTGATGAGAAGCAAAGGGGGAATGGGTGCCAGAAACAGGGGGTGGGGACAAGGAGATTTGTTTGACGCTTCGTGACAGGGTTCCATTGCTCGGCCGTACTGAAGAAAAGGCGGAACCTTGGGAAGGCTCGTTCCCGGGCAGGAACTCGGAGGAGTCACCACTGGGGGGTAGGTGAGCGGGTTTATAAGTAGCTCCGGGAGCAGCGGGAGAAGCCGTAGAGATGACTTTAGCATATGAGGGTGGCGGGAAGACACCAGAGGCAGAAGCAGCTCCATAGTTACTATAGTCAGGAGGAGGAGACTGGGAAGGAGAGGAGGACACATTTATCTGAAGGGTGGAAACTAAAAAGAAGAAAAAAAATGGGAAAAAAACAAAATGAAGAAATAAGACGAGCGGGAACTGAAAGATGGAAACAGAAAATCAGTGATGGCAGCATGCACAATGGTCGTTAGTAAAATTGGATGCAAATTAAATTACTTTCCTCCATAACCATCACACAGGATCACACTGGATCAAAGAATCCAGAAAAATCAATAAATTGGGTTTCGACTGGCAGATCACACTATACAAGAGGAATCCTCATTACATATACCTTAAAGTGGACGTAACTTTCAAACAGTCAACTCCTCGTATTCTTTATTATTCAAAGTGTTTTGTTTATAAAGTGCTAGAAATACCTGTTGATCCTGCCAGAAATCTTGTGAGCTGGCAAGTTTGCAGTGTTATTAGTCCTACTCAATTCACCTCTGTGAACTACAGAATATCCTGTAGTCTTGCCCCAGGGTGACAATGCTGTCCTCCATAGATACAGTACAGTGGTCATTGTCACCCTAGGACAGGAAGACTGTTACTGGAGGGATCATGAGGTGATAATAAAGGAGAAAACCTGAAAAGGTAAACTAAAGCAGCCACCACACTAAGGACTGGATATATTCCATATTTGTTCCTGTGTTTAGATACACGTTAAAGGAATTTTTTTTTAATGGCTTTGTATATCTCCCTTCAAGTGCCTACTGACAATGCCGTCCTTGATTTGGTATTGTGTGGTATTCCACGCATGAATTTTCCAGCTTCCTGGAAGATTTTTGTGCATTAGATCCATTTTTTATCTCCAAGGGGACACAATGAGGTGTTGACACAGCTTTGTCTATAAGGCGGGCCACACAAGAAACTGCAGTGAGCTCCAACACGACAGAGAATGGACAGAGGTCTCCACAACACGACAGAGAATGGACAGAGGTCTCCACAACATGACAGAGAATGGACAGAGGTCTCCACAACATGACAGAGGATGGACAGAGGTCTCCACAACACGACAGAGGATGAACAGAGGTCTCCACAACACAGAGGATGGACAGAGGTCTCCACAACACGACAGAGGATGGACAGAGGTCTCCACAACACGACAGAGGATGGACAGAGGTCTCCACAACATGACAGAGGATGAACAGAGGTCCTCACAACACGACAGAGGATGGACAGAGGTCTCCACAACACGACAGAGGATGGACAGAGGTCTCCACAACATGACAGAGGATGGACAGAGGTCTCCACAACACGACAGAGGATGGACAGAGGTCTCCACAACACGACAGAGGATGAACAGAGGTCTCCACAACATGACAGAGAATGGACAGAGGTCTCCACAACACGACAGAGGATGGACAGAGGTCTCCACAACATGACAGAGAATGGACAGAGGTCTCCACAACACAGAGAATGAACAGAGGTCCTCACAACACGACAGAGAATGGACAGAGGTCTCCACAACACGACAGAGAATGGCCAGAGGTCTCCACAACACGACAGAGAATGGACAGAGGTCTCCACAACACGACAGAGGATGGACAGAGGTCTCCACAACATGACAGAGGATGGACAGAGGTCCTCACAACACGACAGAGAATGGACAGAGGTCTCCACAACACAGAGAATGGACAGAGGTCTCCACAACACGACAGAGAATGGACAGAGGTCTCCACAACACGACAGAGAATGGACAGAGGTCTCCACAACACGACAGAGGATGGACAGAGGTCTCCACAACACGACAGAGGATGGACAGAGGTCTCCACAACACGACAGAGGATGGACAGAGGTCTCCACAACACAACAGAGGATGGACAGAGGTCTCCACAACACGACAGAGGATGAACAGAGGTCTCCACAACACGACAGAGGATGAACAGAGGTCTCCACAACATGACAGAGGATGGACAGAGGTCCTCACAACACGACAGAGGATGAACAGAGGTCTCCACAACACGACAGAGGATGGACAGAGGTCTCCACAACACGACAGAGGATGAACAGAGGTCTCCACAACACAGAGGATGGACAGAGGTCCTCACAACACGACAGAGGATGAACAGAGGTCTCCACAACACGACAGAGGATGGACAGAGGTCCTCACAACACGACAGAGGATGAACAGAGGTCTCCACAAAACGACAGAGAATGGACAGAGGTCTCCACAACACGACAGAGAATGGACAGAGGTCTCCACAACATGACAGAGAATGAACAGAGGTCTCCACAACATGACAGAGGATGAACAGAGGTCTCCACAACACAGAGGATGAACAGAGGTCTCCACAACACAGAGGATGAACAGAGGTCTCCACAACACGACAGAGAATGGACAGAGGTCTCCACAACATGACAGAGAATGAACAGAGGTCTCCACAACATGACAGAGGATGAACAGAGGTCTCCACAACACAGAGGATGAACAGAGGTCTCCACAACACGACAGAGGATGAACAGAGGTCTCCACAACACGACAGAGGATGAACAGAGGTCTCCACAACACGACAGAGGATGAACAGAGGTCTCCACAACACGACAGAGAATGGACAGAGGTCTCCACAACACGACAGAGGATGGACAGAGGTCTCCACAACACGACAGAGGATGGACAGAGGTCTCCACAACACAGAGAATGAACAGAGGTCCTGACAACACGACAGAGGATGAACAGAGGTCTCCACAACATGACAGAGGATGAACAGAGGTCTCCACAACATGACAGAGGATGAACAGAGGTCTCCACAACACAACAGAGGATGAACAGAGGTCTCCACAACACAGAGGATGAACAGAGGTCTCCACAACACAGAGGATGAACAGAGGTCTCCACAACACGACAGAGGATGAACAGAGGTCTCCACAACACGACAGAGGATGAACAGAGGTCTCCAAAACATGACAGAGGATGAACAGAGGTCCCCACAACACGACAGAGGATGAACAGAGGTCTCCACAACACGACAGAGAATGAACAGAGGTCCCCACAACATCACAGAGGATGAACAGAGGTCTCCACAACACGACAGAGAATGAACAGAGGTCTCCACAACATGACAGAGGATGAACAGAGGTCTCCACAACATGACAGAGGATGGACAGAGGTCTCCACAACATGACAGAGGATGAACAGAGGTCTCCACAACACAACAGAGAATGAACAGAGGTCTCCACAACACGACAGAGAATGAACAGAGGTCTCCACAACATGACAGAGGATGAACAGAGGTCTCCACAACATGACAGAGGATGAACAGAGGTCTCCACAACACAGAGGATGAACAGAGGTCTCCACAACACGACAGAGGATGAACAGAGGTCTCCACAACATGACAGAGGATGAACAGAGGTCTCCACAACATGACAGAGGATGAACAGAGGTCTCCACAACATGAAAGAGGATGAACAGAGGTCTCCACAACATGACAGAGGATGAACAGAGGTCTCCACAACACAGAGGATGAACAGAGGTCTCCACAACACGACAGAGGATGAACAGAGGTCTCCACAACATGACAGAGGATGAACAGAGGTCTCCACAACATGACAGAGGATGAACAGAGGTCTCCACAACATGACAGAGGATGAACAGAGGTCTCCACAACATGACAGAGGATGGACAGAGGTCTCCACAACACGACAGAGAATGAACAGAGGTCTCCACAACATGACAGAGGATGAACAGAGGTCTCCACAACATGACAGAGAATGGACAGAGGTCTCCACAACACGACAGAGGATGAACAGAGGTCTCCACAACACGACAGAGGATGAACAGAGGTCTCCACAACACGACAGAGGATGAACAGAGGTCTCCACAACACGACAGAGGATGAACAGAGGTCTCCACAACACGACAGAGGATGGACAGAGGTCTCCACAACACAACAGAGGATGAACAGAGGTCTCCACAACATGACAGAGGATGAACAGAGGTCTCCACAACACAACAGAGGATGAACAGAGGTCTCCACAACACAGAGGATGAACAGAGGTCCCCACAACACAGAGGATGAACAGAGGTCTCCACAACACAGAGGATGAACAGAGGTCTCCACAACACGACAGAGGATGAACAGAGGTCTCCACAACACGACAGAGGATGAACAGAGGTCTCCACAACACGACAGAGGATGAACAGAGGTCTCCACAACACGACAGAGGATGAACAGAGGTCTCCACAACACGACAGAGGATGGACAGAGGTCTCCACAACACGACAGAGGATGAACAGAGGTCTCCACAACATGACAGAGGATGAACAGAGGTCTCCACAACACAACAGAGGATGAACAGAGGTCTCCACAACACAGAGGATGAACAGAGGTCCCCACAACACAGAGGATGAACAGAGGTCTCCACAACACAGAGGATGAACAGAGGTCTCCACAACACGACAGAGGATGAACAGAGGTCTCCACAACACGACAGAGGATGAACAGAGGTCTCCAAAACATGACAGAGGATGAACAGAGGTCTCCACAACACGACAGAGGATGAACAGAGGTCTCCACAACACGACAGAGGATGAACAGAGGTCTCCAAAACATGACAGAGGATGAACAGAGGTCTCCACAACACGACAGAGGATGAACAGAGGTCTCCACAACACGACAGAGGATGAACAGAGGTCTCCACAACACGACAGAGAATGAACAGAGGTCCCCACAACATGACAGAGGATGAACAGAGGTCTCCACAACATGACAGAGGATGAACAGAGGTCTCCACAACATGACAGAGGATGGACAGAGGTCTCCACAACATGACAGAGGATGGACAGAGGTCTCCACAACACAACAGAGAATGAACAGAGGTCTCCACAACACGACAGAGAATGAACAGAGGTCTCCACAACATGACAGAGGATGAACAGAGGTCTCCACAACATGACAGAGGATGAACAGAGGTCTCCACAACACAGAGGACGAACAGAGGTCTCCACAACACGACAGAGGATGAACAGAGGTCTCCACAACATGACAGAGGATGAACAGAGGTCTCCACAACATGACAGAGGATGAACAGAGGTCTCCACAACATGACAGAGGATGGACAGAGGTCTCCACAACATGACAGAGGATGAACAGAGGTCTCCACAACATGACAGAGGATGGACAGAGGTCTCCACAACATGACAGAGGATGAACAGAGGTCTCCACAACATGACAGAGGATGAACAGAGGTCTCCACAACACAGAGGATGAACAGAGGTCTCCACAACACGACAGAGGATGAACAGAGGTCTCCACAACATGACAGAGGATGAACAGAGGTCTCCACAACATGACAGAGGATGGACAGAGGTCTCCACAACACGACAGAGGATGGACAGAGGTCTCCACAACACGACAGAGAATGAACAGAGGTCCCCACAACATGACAGAGAATGAACAGAGGTCCTCACAACACGGAGGATGAACAGAGGTCTCCACAACACGACAGAGGATGAACAGAGGTCCTCACAACACGACAGAGAATGAACAGAGGTCCCCACAACACAACAGAGAATGGACAGAGGTCCCCACAACACAACAGAGGATGAAAAGAGGTCTCCACAACACGACAGAGGATGAACAGAGGTCCCCACAACACGACAGAGGATGAACAGAGGTCCCCACAACATGACAGAGGATGAACAGAGGTCTCCACAACATGACAGAGAATGAACAGAGGTCTCCACAACACGACAGAGGATGAACAGAGGTCCCCACAACACAACAGAGAATGGACAGAGGTCCCCACAACACAACAGAGGATGAAAAGAGGTCTCCACAACACGACAGAGGATGAACAGAGGTCCCCACAACACGACAGAGGATGAACAGAGGTCCCCACAACACGACAGAGAATGAACAGAGGTCTCCACAACACGACAGAGGATGAACAGAGGTCTCCACAACACAGAGGATGAACAGAGGTCCCCACAACACGACAGAGGATGGACAGAGGTCTCCACAACACGACAGAGAATGAACAGAGGTCTCCACAACACGACAGAGAATGAACAGAGGTCCTCACAACACAGAGGATGAACAGAGGTCTCCACAACACGACAGAGAATGAACAGAGGTCTCCACAACACGACAGAGGATGAACAGAGGTCCCCACAACACAACAGAGAATGGACAGAGGTCCCCACAACACAACAGAGGATGAAAAGAGGTCTCCACAACACGACAGAGGATGAACAGAGGTCCCCACAACACGACAGAGAATGAACAGAGGTCTCCACAACACGACAGAGGATGAAAAGAGGTCTCCACAACACGACAGAGGATGAACAGAGGTCCCCACAACATGACAGAGGATGAACAGAGGTCTCCACAACACGACAGAGGATGAACAGAGGTCTCCACAACATGACAGAGAATGAACAGAGGTCCCCACAACACGACAGAGAATGGACAGAGGTCTCCACAACATGACAGAGAATGGACAGAGGTCTCCACAACATGACAGAGGATGAACAGAGGTCTCCACAACACAGAGGATGAACAGAGGTCTCCACAACACAGAGGATGAACAGAGGTCTCCACAACACAGAGGATGAACAGAGGTCTCCACAACACAACAGAGGATGAACAGAGGTCCCCACAACACAACAGAGGATGAACAGAGGTCTCCACAACACGACAGAGGATGGACAGAGGTCTCCACAACATGACAGAGAATGAACAGAGGTCTCCACAACATGACAGAGGATGGACAGAGGTCTCCACAACATGACAGAGGATGAACAGAGGTCTCTCACACACTACATAGGATGGACAGAAGTGTCTCCAACACTACATGAAAACAGACAGAGGTCTCTCTGACACTACAAGAGGTTGGACAGAGGTCTCTCCTCACATCAGGAAGACATCTGTCCATCTATGCCTAGTTGTAGTCAGTATCCCTCTTGAGACAAAAACAATTACATAATAGGCCACAAGAATGGGATTCTGTGAGTCTGGACTGGGTGATAAACAGGTAAAGCACAGTGACTGTGCAGAACAACCTACATGTGTAAGGGGCTCCTCTAATATATGGATTTTACAGCCTACATGGAGAAAATTATTTCAAAGCCTTAAAGGGGTTGTAAACCCTCGTGCATCCTATGCATTAAGGTGGAAAAATACCTGTGATTGACCAGCCCCCCAGCCCCCTGTTTTACTTACCTGAGCCCTGTCTCTCTGCCTGGGGTTCTCGGCTCTTGATTGGATAGATTGATAGCAGCGTAGCCATTGGCTCCCGCTGCTGTCAATCATATCCAATGATGCGGGCGCCGGGGGGGGGGGGCCCCCGAGTCCTGCATTCGGCCTCTATGGATGCAAATGCTGGACTCGGGAGCGCAACTGCAAGGTAACCCCCCCGGGAGAGCGCTTCTCCTAGGCGGTTATCTGATGTGGGGAGGAGCCGCAAGAGCCGCCGAGGGACCCCAGAAGAGCAGGTTCGGGGCCACTCTGCGCAAAACAAGCTGCACAGTGGAGGGAAGTATGAAATGTTTGTTATTTTTTTTTTTTTTTTAAACGAACCCTCACAATCACTTTAAAAACCCATCAGTCAGATTATCATCTTCTATATTATCCTCAATGTGATGGTATCATTTTATCTATTCTGAGCAGAGTGACAGGTTCTTTCAGGTTTTAGAGCAACATATGCTCCCATCCAGATGATGTCTTTTTCAGGAAAGACCTGGCATATCTTGCTAGACACCAGCATAGCTTCCTAGTAGAGGAATCCAGGGGCTTCACTGGCTGCCTGCAGTCCAGACCTTTCACTAATTGAAAATATAATAAATACAACAAAGAAGGCCCAGGACTGTTGAGCAGTTAGAATCCTATATCAGGCATTAATGGGATAACAATCTCCAGCAACTGGTCTCCTCAATCTCCAGACATTTACAGAATGTTGGGTAAATAAGAGCGGAGGCTACACCGTGCTAAACGTAGCTCCGCCCCAACTATTTTAGAATTGGGGTTGTACTTTGCTAGCTTTTTGTTGCCCTATTCCAACTTATTTTGAGATGTGTTTCTGCCATCAATTTCACAATGACCTTATTTTATTCTTAAAATGCTCAATTTTCCCAGTTTAAACATGTGATATGTTTTCTATTGTGAATAAAATATGATTTCTCTATATAGGTCTTTATATCACTGGAGGGGTCACCAGCAGGAGGAAGGAGGTCCTGATTTCTCTATATAGGTCTTTATATCACTGGAGGGGTCACCAGCAGGAGGAAGGAGGTCCTGATTTCTCTATATAGATCTTTATATCACTAGAGGGATCACCAGGAGGAAGGAGGTCCTGATTCCTCTATATAGATCTTTATATCACTAGAGGGGTCACCAGCAGGAGGAAGGAGGTCCTGATTCCTCTATATAGATCTTTATATCACTGGAGGGGTCACCAGCAGGAGGAAGGAGGTCCTGATTCCTCTATATAGATCTTTATATCACTGGAGGGGTCACCAGCAGGAGGAAGGAGGTCCTGATTCCTCTATAGAGATCTTTATATCACTAGAGGGGTCACCAGCAGGAGGAAGGAGGTCCTGATTCCTCTATATAGATCTTTATATCACTAGAGGGGTCACCAGCAGGAGGAAGGAGGTCCTGATTCCTCTATATAGATCTTTAGTGAGACCTCATTTAGAATACTGTGTCCAGTTCTGGAGACCTCACTTACAGAAAGATATTGATAAGGTAGAACGAGTCCAGAGACGGGGGAACAAAAATGGTGAGAGGTTTGGGGGATAAAACATATTGACAGTGACTTCAGAAAGTTAATACGTACAGTCTGGAGGTAAGAGGGGAAAGGATGGACACAAGTGAAAACTTTAAACCCATGAAGGGGGTGAAGAAAAGAAAACTTCAGGTTGGCGGGATTTTCGATGACAAAATCAAGAACACAGAGAGATGACCTCCAACTAGAGAAGGAAAAACCTAACTGTAGAAAGTAAGCTGCATTATAGGACGTTCCTCTTCTCGGGATTTTGGACACTTTCATATAGAAGTTCTGCCTCAGAGCCGATAACTGAGAACTGCCAACCTCCGTCTGCCTCTTTGATTTTGTTTGACTATGTTACTGCTTTACCTCTGAGCTAATTCTTCCCCAAATGTCCCCCTGTCTGGTCAGAAATGGTTAGTGACCATACCTCTTATTGGACAGGTGCGGGCAGGTGGGTGGGGCTTAGAAGTCAAGGTGATAGGAGGTGGGGAGTAAAGGTAATAGCAGAGACATCCTCTTAGTGTAAAATGGATGACAGGTTCACATTCACAGGGAGGTGACCTCTGACCCTGGACCCCCAAGCTGAAGAGTTAACCTCCATCCAGGAGTTCACTTTCCATTGGAAATGGTTCAGACGGAATATTCAGATTCTTCCCAAAAAATGACTGCTACCCTTTTATCAAGCCCCGCCCACAACAATCCCCAAATTCAGTGTCCAGAATAAGCCGTGTGTACTGCGTTTGGATGAAGTCACCCCTTTGTCCTCTCACCCTCTCGCTCCCTCGCCCTCTCGCCCCCTCACCCTCTCTCCCTCGTCCTCTCACCCCCTCGCCCTCTTCTCGCCCCCCTAGTCCTCTCGCCCCCTCACCCTCCTCACCCTCTCGCCCCGTCACCCTCTCGCCACCTCGTCCTCTCGCCGCCTCGTCCTCTCGCCCCCTCACCCTCTCTCCCTCGTCCTCTCACCCCCTCGCCCTCTTCTCGCCCCCCTAGTCCTCTCGCCCCCTCACCCTCCTCACCCTCTCCCCCCGTCACCCTCTCACCCTCTCGCCACCTCGTCCTCTCGCCCCTTCACCCTCTCTCCCTCGTCCTCTCACCCCCTCGCCCTCTTCTCGCCCCCCTAGTCCTCTCGCCCCCTCACCCTCTCGCCCCCTCACCCTCTCGCCACCTCGTCCTCTCGCCACCTCGTCCTCTCGCCCCCTCACCCTCTCTCCCTCGTCCTCTCGCCCCCTCGTCCTCTTGCCCCCTCGCCCTCCTCTCTTCTCGCCCCCTAGTCCTCTCGCCCCCCTCACCCTCTCATCCTCTCGCCCCCTCACCCTCTCTCCCTCTCTCCCTCGTCCTCTCACCCCCTCGCCCTCTTCTCGCCCCCCTAGTCCTCTCGCCCCCTCACCCTCCTCACCCTCTCGCCCCCTCACCCTCTCGCCCTCTTGCCACCTTGTCCTCTCACCACCTCGTCCTCTCGCCCTCCCTCCCTCATCCTCTCGCCCCCTCGCCCTCTTCTCTTCTCGCCCCCTAGTCCTCTCGCCACCCTCACCCTCCTCACACTCTCGCCCCCTCACCCTCTCGCCACCTCATCCTCTTGCCTTCCTCATCCTCTTGCCCTCTCTCCCTCTTGCCCCCTCGCCCCCTCACCCTCTAGCCCTCCTCATCCTGTTGCCCTCTCTCCCTCGTCCTCTCGCCCCCTCACCCCCTCGTCCTCTCGCCCCCTCGTCCTGTTGCCCTCTCTCCCTCTTGCCCCCTCTCCCTCTTGCCCCCTCACCCCCTCGTCCTCTCACCCCCTCGTCCTCTCACCCCCTCGTCCTCTCGCCCCCTCATCCTCTTGCCCTCCTCATCCTCTTGCCCTCTCTCCCTCTTGCCCCCTCGTCCTCTCGCCCCCTCACCCTCTAGCCCTCCTCATCCCTCTCTCCCTCGTCCTCTCGTCCTCTCACCCTCTCGTCCTCTCACCCCCTCGTCCTCTCGCCCCCCTCATCCTCTTGCCCCCCTCATCCTCTTGCCCTCTCTCCCTCGTCCTCTCGCCCCCTCGTCCTCTCACCCTCTCGTCCTCTCACCCTCTCGTCCTCTCGCCCCCTCATCCTCTTGCCCTCTCTCCCTCTTGCCCCCTCACCCCCTTTGCGGGGATACTTTGTGTAGTCATAGGATCAGGAAACATGAATGCAAATCTATGTGAGTCCAGCATTCTGGGAAAGGAACACCCCATTGGGGGAAGCACACATGCACACACCCCAGAGCGGGTCACCACTTGCCTGTGGTTGAAGTCCTCCTTTCCAGGGTCTCTTGGCGCTGTTGCTGCTCCATCATCTGCCTGCACAAAGACATAACAAACCATTGTATGAAAGGAGCAAAAAACAATCGTAATCAGTGAAAAGGCAACACATCCCCAAAACAGAAACCTCATATATTGCAGAGTCCCCCGTCCCCCCCTTGTACAAAGCATGACTGTGCCCCCCCCCGTGTACAAAGCATGACTGTGCCCCCCCCCCGTGTCCAAAGCATGACTGTGCCCCCCCCGTGTCCAAAGCATGACTGTGCCCCCCCCCCCCGTGTACAAAGCATGACTGTGCCCCCCCCCCCGTGTCCAAAGCATGACTGTGCCCCCCCCCCGTGTACAAAGCATGACTGTGCCCCCCCCCCCCGTGTACAAAGCATGACTGTGCCCCCCCCCCCGTGTCCAAAGCATGACTGTGCCCCCCCCCGTGTACAAAGCATGACTGTGTCCCCCCCTTGTACAAAGCATGACTGTGCCTCCCCCCCCTTGTACAAAGCATGACTGTGCCCCCCCCCATGTACAAAGCATGACTGTGCCCCCCCCCGTGTACAAAGCATGACTGTGCCCCCACCCCCGTGTACAAAGCATGACTGTGCCCCCCCCGTGTACAAAGCATGACTGTGCCCCCCCATGTACAAAGCATGACTGTGCCCCCACCCCCGTGTACAAAGCATGACTGAGTCCTTACATGTGACGGCCGCAGACTAAGAACATTTTCAGCAAGTTCAGAGTAATACCTGTTGATCCTGCCAGAAATGTAGTGTACTTGTCACTTCCTCTAAGCTACACTGGAAGCAAAACAAACTTATTGTTTTGTTCTTAGTTCTGTATTTTTTTATTTTTTTTTCCTTTCTTTTTTTTTTTCCACTTCAGCGAAAGTTTTCTGAGAGATATTATATCAACTTTATGTGTCAAATTTTTATCTCTTATTTTTCACATCATTGTGGATTGTTTCCATTTTATCTTTATTTAATTTTCCCTTCAAGGGTCTTGTTTAATAACATTAAAAACCAGACAGAGCCCCTCATATAAAAAAAAAAAAAAAAAAAGAAAAACATTATTACCTTATTTTCTCTCAATCCCTCTTATCCCCTCCCACCCCCCCCCTCCCCTATGTTTGGTTCACTCTTTTATTATCTTTATCGTCTTGGCGTTACTTCTATTGTTTCTCTCATCTTGTCTAAGTATATGTCCGAGGATTTGTATTTTTTCCAGCTTTCCCATTTACTATTCTCCCTTTTCTCCCCTTCCTCTCTACTCCTCCACTGGTCCATTTTATAATAGTGATCTATTTCCTCTAGCCATTTTCTCTGGTTTTCTGTTTTTTAGCCAGTTTTTAGGTATCAAGGCCTTGGCCGCATTCAGGAGATTGGGGACTATTGATTTCATATATTGTTTCTTAGGTTTATTATGGACATGAAAAAGACAGGTCCATATATTTTGTTCTATTTCTTCTTTAGTTATTTCCTTTACATTGTTTAATACTTCCTTCCAGTACTCCGTTATTATTGGACATTCCCACCATAGGTGTGTGATTGTTGCTTTTTGGCCACATTTCTCCAGCACAGAGGTGTTTTTTCTTGTTGATATTTATGTAATCTTACAGGAGTCATATACATTTCAATAGTCTTCATATCCCAGGCATTATTATATCCCATTTCTATTATTTTTTCCACTTTTTGGTTGTCTATTTTTAAATTCATTTCTTTTTCCCATTGTTTTATGTATTCTGGTCTTTCTTGTGCATCCAAATCTGTCAATATGCCATATATTTTTGATGTTCCATTTTTCAACGGTGTTATATTGCTACATAGTTTTTCCAATGTGGTTCATTTTGTTTGGTCTCTGAGTGGATGTGGTATTGTGCTTACTAAGTGCCTTAATTGACGATAATTCCATTCATTCATCTTCCATCCGTTACTTTCCTCCAAATCTAATCGTGTTCTTATCTTGCCATTACTGGTGATATCTTTCAATTGTGGATTCCATATTCCTTGGGCTCCAAATATATCCTTCCCGGGGATAAAATAATTCGATCCTGTGAGTGCTATTAACGGTGAATTATATTTCCATTCATTCTTTAAGTGTATAGTGTCCCAAATTTTAAATAAGTTTTTTGTTATTTCATGTGTATCTATGTTCTTAGTTCTGTAA